>JAFFZH010014617.1:64898-88357 GCA_018420115.1 Euura saliciscinereae
AGAAAATATGCAAAAATAAAAAAAAAATGTCGCTTACGACGTTCTGGAATTAGTGAGCCGGATTATTTTTCTTTGAATCAGGTTCAGAAGGGCGTATGCGCCAGGACTTACGACGTTCTGACTTTAAATCGACAAATTTTCAATCTCAACGGTTTTGAGCGTATTTGAAGGTTCTTCGCATAGATAACTCTAAAAAAAAATATACGACCTTTTGGCCTTGAAAATTCCAAACGGTCGTATAATGGCACTTACGACCTTCTGCCATTAGACACGCGATATATCTTTAGAATTTATTGCCTTAATCTACCTTGAAAACATTCGCACTGCCCACATTATTATTCCCGTAATACATTAGCGAGAGAGATTCGGAATTTTTATCACTACGGAACCAATGCAGACCGTGATATTTTAGTAATCTTAACCTAACTCCATGCATAAAAGAATACGACCGAGTCAAATTCAGTCTTCGGAGGGGTCAAGGTGCTCCTTTTTTCTTTTGGTCGAACTTGGAGAGAATGAAGAATGGATGTAGAGGATTGCATGAGCAGTTCAGCACTTTGGCTTCATTGTAGATTGTGAGGTTCACAGAACTCAATCAATTCACACACAAAGATACGATTTGATACTATACATAATTTTCTAAATTCTCTTGATCATTTTGCGTCATGACGATGCTAATAATTATAAGCCCCATTCATCCCATGATCCGTGCAAACACAGTGAAAAATGGCACTCAGCCTAATGAGGTGCTGATTCATAGCAGGCTCAGTAAACGAGGTGTCATGAAGTTGCATAATTCTATGGAATTCCATGTCACATTTGAATTGCCTCTCGGATGGGAATCTGCGATGATACGAGTAGCTGTATTCGGTTTCTATCTGGGATGCTAACCGAATCACCGTCACGGAAATGCATGCAACCGCGAGGGGCGCCAATTTCTGCAGCGTATACGGCATTCTCTAATTGCCTCTTCTCAGATTTAGTACCAGAATAGAATGCAGCCATGGAAAAGATTTCTACATGTCTGTTGGTTTTTTGAATGACCTAAACTCGTCATGTGGGAATGAGATCGCTATTTCTTTTCACTTCATTTCGTATGCGACCCCCATCTGCATCAACACTCTGCAGGCTATGAAAATCCAAATTCCGAGACCCCGTTAGAGGATTTGAATACGAATATGAGACGATGTTTCCTCACGATGCAATATAACGAGGAAAAATGTACCACCTGTTATACGAGCAAGTATATCTGCATTCCTCTCTGAATATAAATCCTCCTTTCTCGCAGACAGGACTCCGGTTCGCTGCCCCCAAGGTCTTCTGGAAGCATGGTCTGGGTCGCAGGCTACCCTCCAATAGAAGTTAAAAAAACTTGATCAAGTGCTACCCACCGTCTAAGGACATAACTATCCAAGGGATCGTGACCTCCAGGGGTTGGAAAACCCTCAGAACGCTTTCATACCTGATATTTGAGCCATTAATTATTTCTCAGTCTTTAACGAACATTTTCTTTCATTTGCGTGAATCAACTCCTTAGCCCTCACAAACACATTACAGTTTGATCATCTAGTATGCGTGAAGTGGCTTTTCGACAACAGATACTTCAATGTGAACTCACGTCTTCAATCATTTCGGAGGACGTCTGAATAAATCCTACAATCAGCATATCTTGTGCTCTTGTTTCCAGAAAACCCATGAAGAAAAACTGAACAAAATCAACGGTCACCAACTCATCAATGATACACGGATAAAACTTCGAATGCATGGTTGGATTTAGTTCGCAACAAAAATGTTCAATAAAGATAGATGGCGCGCGTAGAACGCGAGCAATACACACCAAATCTCATAAAGAAGAGGACTACTATTAGTACGAGAGCCCGTTACCAAAACCATGTATCATAGCAACGCGGATGAAACCATATAGAATTACTAGTTTAGATGACCCTGAACCCGTCTAGCGAGTAGTAGACTCCAGAACCCTTGCACAGCTGCGGGGGGTGATTTCTGCTGTGCAAAAAAAAAAAGCCACCTCGTATCATCGCAACGTGTCTGATTTCGAAAATGTACGTAGTTTTGGTTATTCGATTACTAAAAACCCAATTTTCAGACATTTTGCGCCTTGCGTTTAGCCTGAGCGAATTTTCAAAAATGTAAGAAAAAAAAGCCACCCTGTATCATAGCAACGCGGCCCAAATTGGTTCCAAATCTTTCGTATGATTACCGAGATTACGAAAATACCGTTTTCAGACATTTTGTGCCTTGCGCATAGCGTTGAAAACGAGTAGAACTTCTCGGGGCGCCCGGCAAATGCCCTTCCGCTTGGTCCGCTTGTGTGCCTACGTGCCGACATCGACTGAATTTTCAATAAATATTTTTCACCCGTACTTCATCAGTGTTTTACAGTGTTTTATTTTGTAAAATTTGATTACAAACCTCCTTCGAGTTCAGTCCCACGGGCTTGGATAATTTTACTTTTTTTCATAAACATCCAAAAATTTGAGGGGGCAACTTATTGTAGAAGTCTTTAAGGGGTTACAGATGAGTATAAATTTTTCAAAATTGTTTTTTTTTCTTAATTCCATACATTACGAAAAAGTTGTCGTGAGATTTTGTTTTTAAGATGACTATTTTTTTTTTTATATTGAACAAAAAAGGTCAATTTTTGGGTAAATATTGCTATTAAAATGTTCAAAAACTTGCCATTTCGTGAAAAAAAATATAAAACAATAAATCCTACGACAACTTTTCCCTTATACTCTATATTTTAAGAATCCATCGTTGTTTTTTTTCTCCGACCAACCCAGTGCTCGGAATCTTGGTATTTTATTGTGAGCCGTCGCGGCGAGTATCACCTTTCACGCCTACCACGACAAAGGCGCTCGTAGTAGTTTGATGATAATGAAAAATAATTGGGGATGTACTTGAATGTACACTCTTTCGAATGAGCCAAACTAGAATTGAATTGAGTAAATAGTTTTCGAGACAAAAAATCCCGAAGTTCACCTACTTGTTCGGCCGCCTACTCATATGCAACCCCTTACTACGGAAAAATACGATTTTTTTTTCTCGAAAACTTGTCTGATAGAGCCCGTGCAACACTTAATTTGTCTGATATCGGTTAATTCTACATCTGGGACATGGATTTTATCATGTCGAACCATTTTCAGACGTTTTGCTATGATACCGGGTGGCTTTTTTTTTTGCATTTTTGTAATTCTTCAAAAAATTTACGCAAGGAGATTTTTGTCTGAAAATCGATTTTCTAGCATCAAGGGAACCCAAACTACGTATAAACATGATTTTCAGACAAATTGCTATGATACGGTTTTTGGTGTATCATTTTTTTGCTCTAAAAATGGTTTCCTAGGCAGGCGCAAGGGTATTTTTGTCTGAAAATCGTGTTTACGGTATCTCAGGGCTATCATCTAACTACATTCCGTAGATCAGACGCGTTGCTATGATACCGGGTGGCTTTTTTTTTTGCATTTTTGAAAATCCGCTCAGGGTAGACGCAAGGCACAAAATGTCTGAAAATCGGGTTTTCGGGTTCAGAGTCATCCAAACTACATATTTTATATGGTTTGGCCCGCGGTGCTATGATACAAAATTTTTGGTAACGGGCTCTCGTACTATATGAGATCCTTTGATTCTTTTTCATCAGGGATTCGCGTCTAATTGTATAACTTGCAATTAAAATCATTCGTCTTCGAAGCCTTTCGTTCATAATTCATCAAACGGTCGTGCTGCATCAAAGGGATAATTCTAACGTTGCCTGCAAAGGGTGCAGAGGATACTGCTCTATTAGTGCGTTATGTTACCCACCTTTGACAGTCCCTTTACCTGCTTCACACAGCTGGAGAAATGTACGAACATGTTCCAAGCACATTTCACTCTTCTCATCAACATGCTTCGGACTGCACCATCATCGTTGTAACCGAAAAATTGTCCATCGGCTGACTACACTTGAGTGCAGATTTTTCCTGGAATGAGAATCAACCTAGACGTGGTGCAATCTGAAATTAAAGTTAGTTAAATTGGTGACTCACAGAAGATACTTTGCAGAATTGAATTCAATCGATAAAGGCCGTGTTTGTAGATTCGTTCAACATGACCTTTAGACCTTTAGACCCGTAGAAATACCCCATAAATGTATCGCTACACTGTGGTTGCTACTGCGATTGTAGGTCCTTTGTGCATTGGCCTCTTTTCACCCTCCAGGGATGAATGATCATTAGATGAAAGATGATCAATGGATAGCCACTTCAGCGATACGTTTTCCATGCACGGACATTCATCAAGGTAGTCTCAATCCGATTATCTTTCCTCTGCGCTGTACGGTCTGATAAATAAACGAGCTCCCCTCGTAATATGGGGAGCGGAATGAAACTGGAAATGCCCCTGGGCACTGAGCTGAACTCTGGATCCCGTAACGTTTCCCTCCATACTATTTGAAATCGGCTCTTGAAACGAAGTTACGAATAGCTCTCCCCAAAAAATAGAATCGAATCTGATCCCCACACTGGACCCGGTTGCTCGTACTTCCAAAAACTGAAGCATCATTCGGTTTATTAGATTTCCCGCTCGTGATTGATAGAGATGGATTTTAGGGAGCTCACCTTCGTGCCACTCAGCGATTTTCATTCCCGCTACCAGTTTCTGGTACGACGAGCTCTTTTCTTCGGGATATGTCTGCAGTAGAAAAGTTTCTAGTATACGAAGCGAGTGGCTCAGACTTCTTCTCCATTAAGTACTCAGTGCTACGTGGCAACCAAATTAATACAAGGAGCTGAATCGGGATAACTCAGAGCGACCATGCCGAGGGGTGGAACACGATTATGAGCCAGGACTGCCGGCCAATAATTGGGCGATTTCAGGGTAATAATCTTGCACAACATCAACAACTCTCGGACCCCAGGCCATGCCCAAGGGAAAATTACGAGACTTTGTTCATAAGACACGCAGACCGCATGTGATGTGTGTAAGCAAAAGCGGGTTTACGGATTATACAACAATTTTCAGAACCTTGCGAGGCGATTTTATCGCCTTTGCTGAAGTGTGATTTGTCAACTGCACTTCAAGGTCTTTCTTTCCTTTTCACGATTTGATACAAGTGTGTTCCTCGAAGAGATAAGAGACTTGAGTGTCTTTCTTATTATGGTTTGTCGTTGAATTCGCTCGAAATGTGTCAATAAACACCATTTCGTATACACGACATGTCGAAAGGCGAAAACATACTCTACCTTTAGGTTGTAGTTTAGTTTTATTTCATGGAAAAAAGCTTTCAGCTGGACGTGGTACATTTTAAGCTTTCAAGAAATTATAGCTTACAATATAATATGATACATCCACCTTATTCATTCTTGGAAAAATGTATGCAATGTCAACGGTCTGTTGTTGTATCGTGGCATATTTATTCTGCAAATAAAACAAATCCCGCGTATCTTATCTACGCAATATGCCATCAGATGTTTCTCTTAGGTAGCTCTCAAAGGAGGAACCGATACGTAACTTATGCGAATACTAGGAATCGAGCGAAAAGTTATTTACCTAATTCTTTAAAGATAAGTCAGTGGTGCTACTGTACATGTGATCGACGACGGAATCGATCACCATTGATATCGAAGGTGGCTCCCCACAAGGAAAAACATACACCTTATACATGGCACAGGTCGAGCACTGCAGTTGATAATATTTCACGCGTAACGCTCGCGGAGTGATGGGTATTAACGGATGATTGGATCCAATTTTCAAGGACCCTAGAGGCAACGAGTGTACCGAAGGTTCTAAAATTTAACTGCCAGTTGGCTCGTCCAGAATCCCATCAAAATACACTCTTCTCATTTTATGTATTCCACACACAAGCACATATCTCTTACATCGAGACACGTACAGGGAACGTCACTCGATACATCATATGAACTAATTAAATACCGTAGCGACTGCCTAGAGCAGCGTGTCCCACACGGTGCAAACTGCAGTATTCATAGAAACGATAGTACTTTGCACGAGTTCAAATATTGTGCTCAGCTTTTATACACATAGGGAAGAGTCGGGTAAAACAGGTATGTAAAGTTTAAGACCCAATAAATTACGTTTGATGATCAATAAAAAAAACGTCCAATCGTTTTTACCATGTGTGAACAATCATCTTGGCTTCTGTTGTGGCAAAATTTTGTCATTTTAGACAGTCGAGCAAAACCCTATACGGCGAGTAAATTTCAATTTTCAATGGAAAATCTATAATATATTGTAATAAATGTTGAATTATGATAAAAATGTAATTAATATCACAGAACTGCTTGTCACAATTATTTATCCAATAATTGCAATTTTTGTCGTTATTGTCGTCATCAACACCGAAATATGCCTCGTGGGTTCAACAAATCGGTATAAAAGCTGTACGCCTCTGTGACGCTACAAAATATAATCAACAGACTTTCCGAAAATGCAGAGTTCACGAAATGGGAACAGCGAAATCATCACCTATTGCGCGTTACGTATTCGTTTTTGGTACTTCAATGAACATGGCAATTCACATGAGAGTGCACAGTATACGTGTGGGAGTTTAGACACCGTACTGAGGGGTTGAAGTAAACATGGGACGAGAAGAGACGAGGGGGATTTACTGGGAATCGACATGTGGCGGTGAGTCAGGGCCGATTATGGGGACGCGATTCGAATCAAGGGCCGTTTCAGCTGACCTTGGACTACTGACAAAAGAGACGAATCGACTGGCGATAATCGTCCATACAAAACTGACTAAATTACGTGTACGCAGGGACCGATGTGAAGCTGGTGAGTAACCAACTGTAACTGAATTGGCGCAACCATTATACTCGGTTGATAAAATTTCAATGGATCTTTCGTGCGATTAGACCTTCCGAACGTGGTGAAGTATACACAAGGAACTCTCGCGTCAATTATTGCAATTATCATTTCGCAGAATCCGCGAATTTTTGAAGATTTTTCATGAGCAAGTAAACGATTGCGATAAAATATTTTCAGAACAAATTTGAGCTCATTCGAATTCCATTTCGCCCTGAAACATTGAGGAACCCGTGGACTGCAAGACTGATCAGGTAGCCAGACGGAAGTTTTCAAAAATCATCTATACTCATGATTCTCCAAAAAGCGAACTCCATAATAATTCCAACATCACCGAGTGGTCAATCACTCATCGATTTTCTCGTACTGCTGATCACTGCAAGATTTGAAGGCCTCAAAAGATTACGAATAATTTTGAACAGATTTGATCAGATTCATGAGGAGTGCAGTCTACCACATTTCGTAAGTGACTGACTAACCCATCAAACATCACGAAATCAATTGATCTCGAATGTGGGAGAATAGCGATTAATTAAATATTTTATACAATGCGAGTATGATTCGCGCATTTTTCGATGGTAGTTTTTGGTATAGAGCATGCTCCAGTCATTCTTTACTCTTCTTCACCGACCGTACCCGGTTTTCACTTGTTTTCACTGATAGCAAAGCCTACGCGTCACGAGCGCGAAAAAGGAACCAACAGCGCAATTCTAGATGGAATTCCGAATTCAAGCGGTGGTCGCGGCCATGATTGTGATTGACATCGACAATCACCATTTTGTGCAGTTTTCAAGAATACGTCTTCATTGTTGCATGAAACAAAGAAGTTTTCCGATATACATCTTCGGAATTCCATCTAGAATTGCACTGTTGGTTCCTTTTCCGCGCTCGTGACGCGTAGGCTTTGCTATCAGTGAAAACAAGTGAAAACCGGGTACGGTCGGTAAAGAAGAGTAAAGAATGACTGTAGCATGCTCTTAAAGCAGCCGTTTTACCGACAGTCGGTTGAGTCAGCGAGTGAGCATGCGCGAATTACCTCGAGGAGTACGTATTGGGTCACTTTTAACTCCTAGGCATTAATAGTAACTTGATTTGTACACCTCTCGAATTCGCACATGCACATTCGCAGTCAAGTGCCGGATTATTCGACGCTTCCACCTAACCTTGAAAGGCGTAGATCATACTCTTGCTATATAAAGAATCGCGTGCAACAAGGAGGCAACGGTCTTTCGCCTCGCGTATTTGCAATATCCGCCTACGGCTCATATTGCAAAATTACGCTCGGCATGAAAAGACCGACTTTGCCTCCTAGTTGCACAATATACTATTGTTATTGGTATACGCTGAGTTTATTATCACATGAAATATATATTACACATAGCTTCTTGTGTGGGCTGTTGCATAGAATATATCCTGCACTATAGGAATCGAGCATAGTACGCCCCGTCAGGTGTGATTGAACGATGCCTGCAAATCTTACTCTACTTTAACAACACCTTAGAAAGTCTTTGATGGTAATGGATGATAAGATATATCATGAATACACTGCTGAGAGCTCCCAAAGGACTCTTCGCATAGAATATCTTCTGAACGACTTTTGTCATCACAAAAATTGCGACGGATGGATGGTCTTATGACAAGAAACGACCATCACTACATTAGACTACATTAGACTGCAACGCTGCGTCAGCTGCTACTTTATAATCTACCGATCATGATATTGATAACTGAGGTGCAAAAAGAACAGAAAATGATATACCTAATGAAGAATGTCCGAATGAAACTTTTGGACACATCGACATGTTGAAATGTTGAAAGGGGCGAGGGACTCACAAAACCGATGGTTCTATAATTTTTCTGATTACCCTTGTCCATGTGAGGCATGGTTTGAGATTAATTATTATTACTGAATACATTTTATTGCGAGTCAGAATCAGATTAGATCATGGTCGGCGTCCAATTCGTGGTTTGAAAAAGGGTGCGATCGGGTGGGAAAAAGGTAGAATAAACGTGTGATGCATACGAGACTACTGTAAAATGTGACACAAAGATTTGTCGATACTTTATACTCGACAGTTTCATGCCCACCGCCTGTAACGCCACATTTCACCCCTTGACTCCGTAAACACCCTCAACTGCATAATTGCTGTATTCGATGCGCAATCACGAACCATCGTAGTAATCCCCTGAGTCAGTAATTAATGGTCAGAGGTGCGACAATTACATTTTTTCAGGCATCTAGGTGCCTATTCTCTAGATTCAATAATCAATCAAATATTTGCAATCATCATTACAGTAATTATATTCTGATGGTACTATTTCGCGCAAAACATTGCCTTACCATTTTCTTCCATTGTCCCAAAATACAATTTTCAGTTTCCCGATACCCTGCTTTCATTTTACATTTGTACATTTTAGCGGGCATAAATAGCATGCTGCCCAGCCCCGTATAGTTATAAAATAACCAAATAACCAGCGCTTTAGTGTCGATGGGGTTTACTGCTTGCGATACAGAGCAAAGGTCATATCGTATCATTGCGGTGACCATCAATGTCACCTGTGATACGTAAAATTTACTGTCAGAAATTCGGAATAATATAGGTTTTTCATGATAATTGCGTGCTATTCGTTGCAATATGTGAAGCCGAATTATTACTTTATCAATTGAAATATTATCAGCGATTAATTGCAGTGACCATCGATACAATCAATAAAACAGATTTTCCGGTATGACATGGTAAAACCAAATGAGCCGTCATAAATGGATGATATAATTTGCTATAAAGGATATACTCGGCTATCATGCTTCTGGTTTTCAACCTGCTCGAAGATTTAAGTCATTGAATAATGATATTGTTATGCAACCGATAAATTGAGTTACCTTCGGCATAGCGAGTTGCAAATTTCCCACAGAGTTGTTCCCGGTCTGTTAAATGCTTGGCCAACTAGCCTCCCTCGCCCGTAACTGACCAACCACCCTTCCATCGTAATTACTTAATTTAGCTATAGCTAATGAACCACTAATGGCCTGTTACGTAACGTCACGGACGATTGACCTATCCGTCGACCCCTGTCACTTTTACTGTTAGGTAATTAATAATCTCATGTCTTGAAAATAATTAGGTCCGATTAATATGACCGAGAATATTCGAGCTGAGGCGTGATACCTCTAATAATGCTTCAATAACCGTTTGGCTCTTTGTATTTTAGCATTTGAACTCAACTTCTAAATAATGATATTAATAAAGATGAATTTTTCACTCATAAAACCCAGAACTGGCTAACTCACGGATCTGAAGTTGAACATTTATTTACTTATCTTAGTAAATTACATCGCTTGCGCCCAATGACTTCACTGAACGAAAATCTCGACGGCTGAGGATAACAATAACATCGTCGTTCAGCATTTGGTTGAAAAACGTCGTAGATCCGAGTTTCCAAATAATTGATTAATTAAAAATTCAGAACCACGCCGTTATGTTATACCAAAATCTGATCGACGATGTCATTATTCTCAGCCGTCGATCTGATACGCTACTAATCTTTGTTTGCACTTTGCACAGTTTCACGAATCCACAATTTCAAGGAAGAAACTGCAAGCTGCTACATTCACAAAGGGTGCCACAATCATTTTTAGGTACGATCGTCGAAAACGGAGTGCCTCATACATTCGCCATCGTAAAAAACGTCGAATCGCGGAGATATACTCCATCAACCATGGAAGGGAGCACGTTTTGGCACCTGAGATGTCGTTTTCGAGCTCCTTCTAATTGTAAACAAAATTCCAGTCAAATCACCGAACAAATTATCGTAAAATCTTCACAGAATACTGTTTATACCTCGAAGACGTGCAATTGAATTTGTGCAGCCGATCCCACTTCCGGTTTAAAAACGGCAGTCGCTAGCTTCGTCAGTTCCGAAGTTACAATAGCGGGCCTTAAAATGCCTTGATCGATTGGCTTTGGATCAAAGTTGTATTTAATTTTCCAGGATCTTCAATACTATATTTAATTTAAACCAACTACGTAGCTCACAAATTTCGACCATTTGTGGGAAGACGTCAACTCATTTTGAACGAACACTTTGTGCTCAAGTTGAAAGGTGCTTCAGTCTGTTTGAGGATTTTTCCATTGAAACTGAAGGTGCGTCAGCCGATCTTCGGTTTCACACGTGTTATGCCGTATTAAACTCATGATGATAACAACGCAACGGCTGACAATGGCCACCATTGACTAGCAACGCACATTTAATTAGCTGGCGTCAGGGATACTGATGCGATACTTATTATCACTGTATGAGTGTAATGTGGACTATGCCTTATATCCTTGAAAGATGAATAAGATTTTTTGCATCCTTAACATTGTGCAGTGAAAAAAGTCGTTCCACTAGTCTTTTGTCATCTGAAAGACGTAGCTGAAGTTATATGGGTGCGAAATTTAATAAATGTTTTTCCGATCTCTAAAATCGTTCAAATCGAAATGAAGTATTTAATATTTGTTCATTAAAATTATACAGCACAAAGAAAATTAGTAGTAATGTAGAAGCTTGGCATTGCACACAATAAATAACTATCGGCGGCCTGATCAAAATTCATTTGTTTTCAACCTCTGATCCCATTAATTATCGCCTGATTCGTTGCAGCTTGGTTCTGCTGGATGAGGAGTTGACCCTGTCGGCGTCCCTCATCTCGGCTCATTTGTCCACTATGTACCGCATTGTAGATGGAAGCTGTTTTACAAGTTTAAAAAATATTATAAACAACGACATCATACATTCGAATATGAATGGAGTGTTAAGTGTTAATAGAAAACTTACTGGCAGATGAGACCAGAGGAGATGGTTTGTTATTCGATAATGATGCTCCATTGATTACGACTCCAGCCTCGACGCCGCTTCTGGATCCCACTAATGACATTATGTAAACGACACACAATATCTTCGCCACCACGGAAATGCTTCTCGATGAACTGTAAATGAAATACAAATGGAACTTGTGACATGTACTGTTCAATGATGCTCGTGTAAGGGTGAAAGTTGGAGGTATATGTTGTTCAATGGAAGCATGATCAAGTACAGCTTCCGACTCCAAGAATATCTACCCCCCAAAAATTTGTCTTCCGTCAGTAAAATGATTGTTATTTCGGATTTTTGCTTCTGCACGGAGACCAAAAAAATACCAAAACAAGTTGCCGGAAACCTTGGGGTATACCTGATACTTTACTGTACATGTACATGAAAATAAAGTGAATTTGAAAAATGGCTAACAGAGCAAATGAAGTTTAACGGAAAATTTGATACCGTCGATTCTGGGCTCCCCTCTTTCAGAGTACGAAATATAATAATACCAGACACCTCATATTCTACATGAAATTTGGAGAAAATGAAAAAAAAATGGTTACTTAAAAATTAGAACGCGACTGTCATTTAGATTATATTTCACAACTTGATGCTGAAGTTATACACTAGTTGACACGGTTGCGTATGACAAGTTAAGGGGGAACATACACCTTGAAATTTCAAGAATGTCAAAACCACCGAAAGTCATTTTTGAGACTTTTTAATGGTTTTCACATGATTTTAGAAAGAATAATTTTTCTGTCTATGAGGCTCGAAATAAAATCTAAAATCTACCGGTGGATCGATCTCAGTGTTTCTGATCTCAAACTGTTCAGTAAAGAAGCCTTGTCAATATGAACAGAGAAATTCTTCATAACTTCATTTTTACTCGAGTTATCATGAAAAGTAACGTATGAAAACCGAAAAACGCTATTTCATTCTAGACAATGATGACCAATATCTGGTACAATTTTAATCGGCGTCTTCACTGAGAAGTTTGGGACCAGAAAAATTTAAATGATAGGTTTTATTTCGTGCATCGTATATAGACAAAAAAAATGTGTTTCCAAAATCGTGTGACAAATATTCTAAAATATGAAAAATGACTTCTGGCAGTTTTTACTTTGTTGACAGTTTAAGGTGTATGTACCCCCTAACGAATACAATTTTTACTAATCCTTACGTCATGTTGTGATCTGAATGGAAGTCAGCACTATAATATGTATCACAGTTCTGCGCTTGCAACTAACGCTCTGTCGTTGAGTTGCCGGGTTATATACGCTCAGGTAAACCAGCTGATCATCGGTTCAATGTATGTTGCAGCAATACATACAGATAAGTGATAAAAACTCAGCTGTGAGGTGGGATGCGTGACCTGGCGTAAGGCCACGAAGTCCTCAGGCGCATGGTTAGCTCACGCCAGGCCACACACATGCGCCACTTCATGACTGTATGAGTCGAACGGGTATTCACTCACCTCGGTTTCGTGGAAGGAGTTCTTCACTCGGGGATTTCCCTGCTCCGACATCTGCTAGTGGGACAGAGAAAGGCGCTCGTGTGTGTCTGTTTCTGCTTGCGAGTGAGTCGAATTACTTGAATGCAGGGCATTTACGCAAGTTGATGACAAAATAAATATTGGCTGGCAATAATATCCCAGCGATAATTCCAAGTAAAAGCATAATCACTTCATTATTATGTTTGAGATGGTGAAAATCGTACGAAAAAGCTCGGGCTGCAGAGAAAAGTGCCTTTTTTTGCTAAATATGTTTCGTGTTTCACTCTAAATGCCAATTTCGGCCATGAGAAGCCAATAACTTGCGACTTCAAAGACAGAAATGCAACTACCAGTAAAATGGAATGATTTTCCAGGTCGACTTTCTGTGAAAAATCCTTTCAGTTTACAAGTCATACGTTCAGCCAAGAATGATATTTCAAGTTTAATCTCACGAGTTTTCGTTCCGTTCGTAGAAATGAGAAGAAGAAAATCATAAGTATATGAAATTCTAACCAGCAAATTTTGGTCATTTTAAAATGAGATAACTAATACGGTAACATGATGCTATATCAAAAATTGAAGTCAGTGAAATAAATTGATAGTCATAGTGACGCTCCGCTACGAATGCCATTAGAATAGAATATAAAGTGAGATACGATTCGAACGGATATCTTCATCATTGCACATTTTCCGGATTACCCGGATTTTCTAAAGTTTCATATTTGAATAGTACTCTGTATAGAATAATATGTGATAATTCTTTTGAATGCATTCGTAAGCGGATTGCGACTCTCTTACACTCAAACGGTAATACTTTTTGAAAGAACTCCACTTTTTACTCACCAGTAACCCTATTTTTCGTTAATTATTTGAAAAAAACCTAGTAGCATCAATTTCTTTAGCGGTGTTTTGAATTCTTAATTATTCCTTTTTCTCTCTCTATCTCTCTCTACATGGTTGAACATTGGGAGTTGAGCTTGCTACGTCATAATTGTAAAAAGATGTAGATATTCTCATTTCAATGAAGCTATATATATCTCCGAACTCTCATAGGTCTAATTACCACTTTTGCGTGTTGTCGATATCTATCTATCGTCCTAAATGATAACCGAATCGAACATTTTTACTCTGATAGTAGAAATACGACATTTTATGACACAAGCGATGATCTTTATTCAACCATGATATTGTTTTATAATTTCCACCATTGACTCCGGTCAAAGGTATAATTGGCCATTAGTATGCTGCTGCCTGGCACAAAGTACAAAGGAAAGACTAGCTCGTTCCGACAGAGAGAATTGCCATTCCGACGTCCGGAAATTTATTGTAAATTTTAATAACGTCCTCCCAGGCAACAAAATAACCTTATGAAATACCCATTCAATTTACACCTAAATGAGTAATTCAATTCACCAATTGATCATTTATAGAGTATCTCATACACGGGTTGATTTATTTCGAAAGACCCAACCAATTATCGTCTCGCAATCTTCCACCGCAGCTTTTCATTATGGTGTAAATTTCAACAGCTCACGCAAACGCCAGATTTTCTTTCTTTCTCTCTATATATTCGCTATTTGACGGAGGGGTTGAAAATGATTTCCTTTTCATTTCTACTCTCGGAGCTACTCACAAAAACAACAGATTTCTTTTAAAAATAACATTACAGCGGCTGCTATATCAATATTGCCTAATGCTCGTCATTAACCACGTATCTGTGGTGCAAGCCCAACTGTATTTTCCCGTTAAAGACAAACTTATCTCAAAATATGTCATGGTAAACATATGTATAGGACATAGGACATAGGTTGTTCACCATCGGGACGTCCATAAATTACGTGAGGCGATTTTTGCGATTTTTCGACCCCCCCCCCCCCCTCCCCTTTCGTGAGATTTGGCTCGACCCCCTCCCCCCCCTAATCTCACGTGAGATTTGTCAAAATGCGTATTTTGCTTGATTGCGTTGGATTTCTAATGAAAAAACATAATTTATGAATAAAAAAAAAATTACGTGTATTGGCCGAGACCCCCCTCTGCCCCACGTGAGATTGGGTGAGATTCGGCTCGATCCCCTCCCCTAAACGCCTCACGTAATTTGTGGACAACTGGACATGACACAATCTGAAATAGATTTTTTACCCGACTGCGATAAAATGACCGTATTTTGCCCCTGAAACGCGGGTCGAAAGTCGTCAATTTTGCCCGGATATTTACTTTTTGGCCCGGCAATCGACTTTTCTTCCTTCTGGTCAAAAATTGACTACCTACTTTCCACTCGCGTTACAGCGACGGAATAAGGTCATTTTATCGAAGTCGGGTGAAAAATAGCATATGCCACACGGGAGGAGCGCAATTTTCACCTCGTGTTCGTGCTGCCCTCGCTGCACTCGCTTCGCTCCTGCCTCGGGCAGCAAACCTCGCACTCGGCGAAAATCGCGCTCTTTTCCCCCTTGTAGCGTAATATACTATTCCATCAACGGAAAAATACATATAAATCATATGAAATTCGACATGTGATTTCAATCAGATTGACATTTCTCCTCCTGATATATGTATAATGGAATCAAATTTACATAAATTATTTCGATTATTTTTTATATATTTTGCAACAATGAAGCAAGTTATAAGCCTGACGGAAAATACTCTGCAATCCGGAAGTCAGTTGTTGCGGTTAACCGGGTGAATCGCATACGGGTATTGGCATCATCTCTTCGATAAATCGTAAAGGTCAAAAGAGTTCAATCCCGGCAACGCCGGGGGGAATGTCCCTGGTTCCAGGGTTAGCGATGGTCGGGTACGATCGGGGGATGCCGGGGGCTGTCTAGCCGAGGGAGGGTAGTCTGGTGCCTCTGGAGGCTCCGGTCGCTCCGGTAGCTCTCTGGTGCAGGTTCAAGGACACCTGGGTCGATACTCCCCCCCGGCACCGTCAACAAGGGCTAAGCGCAGGCTAGCTGCAAATACGACTTTCAAACTGAGAAAGTATTTGAGGGAATTGCTCCCCATCGTCTACTGCGTTAATGCGGTGCTAAAATATTGTTTGCGTTTCCCAACCAGCTTGCCGAAAGCTTATGGGCATTCGAGCCTTGAAGAAACTGCCAAAATTGTATATATATATACACAATTGAGTGATGCTCTTCAAAGCCATACTGTCTTTTTATAAAAGAAAAACAAAAAGCCTGAATTGCAAACGGAATTTGACGGCGTTGGTTAATTTTTGGACTTATTGATGTTGCAAAGACGATGCTATAGCCTCTGGGTGGTTAAAACTTTGTGTCGTCTATTGGCATTGGTGCCAAAAATTAGTGTATAACTGTAGAATGAGAGACGGTATTAAAACGATGTTTACTCCATCTCCTTATCGATCTTGGTGCTTTATAGAATAGAAACGCGTATGTATTCACCGCATATACTTGGAATCTCTCACCGAGCCAAGACGTTCGTTTGTAGTTTGTTTACTGGCAAAGCCTCTTCGAATCGAAGTCGGATGAGTTTCACGACGTAAAAGGGGAGGTTCACTTAGAAGCACGAAGTAACAGGGATTAGAAGATACACTTCAAAGGTCTGCTGATTTCAAGTGTCTAGACGCGAAATTGAGTTAAATATGAAAACCAAGGACGGCATAAATCCATAACAACATTTTATCATTTTTTCATAAACACTGGAAAATGCAAGAATCTTCGTGAGAAAAATAGTTTGACAGCCGTAATTTCGTCCTGCGATTAATCAGAGAAGACCAGTGCTATGACCATCATTTTCCTTTCATTAATTATGTAATTCAACCCCTGAAGGGTTGTCACTTGTCATACTTGTAGAAAATGAGACGCCAATTTCTGTGACTATAGCTCCCGGTCTATTAGCCGATGATTCACGCTAAAATATATTATAAAGGAACATATAAAATATAGGAATGATTGGAGTTATTCCTCAGTTGAGACAGGAAAGTTATTCAACCGGAGGATCTCTGTAACTTTTTACCACACAAATTGATCATTTGAGAACGTAGGGGATCGTGGGATGGCATAAAGCTGCAGGCAATGGCATTTCTCCTCGACTTATCCGGCGTGTGTTAAATTTTCTCGATAAAGTCAATGTAAATATTTCTCTCTGCTGAGATTTTTTGTAAAAGCTAAAGTTACTAGTAACATATTGTACGGGTTGTAGCTGCTTGCTTTACTAACTTGAAGAGTCCGGAGCTGGAACGCTATCCCGGGCGTTCTAGTGGAGCTGAACCCAAATCGAGTGGCCAGGATGGAACTAGTCGTATAAATTTGTCTGGTCCTCAACTGGACGCTCTACGAAATTGCTAACACAATGTATGCACACTGAACAGAACTGCGACGAGTAGTTTATGAACTTGTCTATGTATACGCTTTTGTATGCGAGATGGTCGTGTTTTCCCACTCCAGGGTGGAAGAACACATGTACATACGCCAGCAATTGAATCTTCGTTCCAATAAATTGATCATTAGTGGTCAGTTTCCAGTATAGAAGTAAGAATATTTAACACATCATAAAACAATCTCGACGTTTTGCAGGATTTTCACCACTGCTATTACTGGCAACCATGAATTATTGCATGCGCTTGAATTGAACCCTGTATAATGACAATCGTTACGTGTTTGTACATTTTTATTGAACATTTTGAAACAATGTCCTAAAGCCAGAGACGAGAATCTTGTTCAGGGTCGAATTGATCCTGCGATCATTGAACTCTTCAGCCCCCTTGTTCAATCCTATGTGGACCCGCAGCATTTCAGTTACAGCTAGCTTCGACGATAAGGCCTGTTGGATATCTCTAGTGGCGCTACCAAGCGGCGGAATCGGTCAACGCGTGGACGTTCGAGTGTGGCCAGCTGTGCGGTTTACATAATGTGTTGTCATCAAAATTGATCGTAAATAAGCGAAAGTCGCCGATACAAAGTATACTTTTTGTTCTTCAAGTGCTGAAAATGTTCACATTGAACATCGGAAATTGACTTCCTATTTTAGTCCACGTCCCTATGGGGGTATATTAATCGTGTATAACTACTTCAACGAGGGTATAATACAGCTGAACCACGTAGCGAGCTGAAGAAGTTTGAAAAAAGGCAGTTTCAAAGAGCCCCCTTTCAAAAATGAAAATATTGTGTATTCTTTCGTCAGTTGTTTCGGATGAGTGAACGGTATACTCTCATCTGTGTAGTTAATCGAAATAATACCTCGAATTTAACCTGATGAAATTATAATATTCAAATATTAACATGGACTTTTGAAAAAAGAAAATCTGACATTAAAAAAATAGTACAAAATTGCATAAAACTACAATCTAGTCGGAATATACTGTGCGATAAAAATAAAATACCATGCAATTATATTGTATCTATTTAATTTCGAATAATCTGACGGAATTAGGTTTTGCCTCCCGTACGTGGTGACTCGGGAATGATTTCCACCCTATTCAGACAGTTACTTATTATCCATAAAATGAAAAAATTCATGTGCGCTGTTAGCTGTAAGTGAAGACGCAGCGAAATCTGACAGGTCATAACCTCGATTTTCGTGCGTAAAATCCACGTGGATATTCCGCAAGCCACACTTGATGTAAATGTCGCTTATATAATAGCAGATTCGTCCAATTCTGAGTAGGAATTATAAAATCATTTATTTATCTCCAAATGTCTCGTTTTGAAGTACAAATAATATGCACACGGCGTGAGTTGAACGTCCACGCGACTCCACCGTCAAAACCGAGAGATAGCGCGGCGATCGGCCCATTACGATATCCAACAGGCGCGGTTGGGGCAATTCTATACTTGAAATGAATCTTTGTTTCATTAGGGAGGTGCGTAATCTCCTGTACCAATTATCATGTTCCATGTTTCGCAGATCCTTTCATAATTCATACTCCGATATTAATGTCATCTAATTTTCATCGTGTTTTATAGCTGCGACCTTTCGCTGGCGAGTATAGGTCGGAAGGATTACAAACAACTTGTTTCAGTATGAGCCAGCTCACAATTAGCCCACGTTGCAGGGTGTCCTCGCACATAACTTCTAAAAGGCTAGAGCAACTGGTATTCATACTTCCTGCCAAGATTTTCTGTGAGATTTTTGAAGATCCATTAATACCAGTTCAGAGCTCGGAAAGAATTAGAAACCTCATCCCCCAAAGTTAGTGTCTATAAACATTGCTTTAAATGACATCATGTAATCGATCTGTTGGGAACAATGAGTAAGGAATTATTGAAATGCTGGAGAAGACTCAGTAATTATTACGGACGAGATACACACATACGACATAGTAAAAAGTGTGTGAAGAAGTGCGAAATCTAGGCAACGAGAGGAAGACTCACAAGCATCAAAGACCCTATAGTATTTCACATAGACGGAAAATTGATTCACTACCCAATCAACAATATGTGCTCTCAAATACCTCTGACGGAGCTCGTAAAAATTGGTTAGAGTTCTTGCTCCCGCATCGATAAGTGTGTCCTAAATGAAGTCCGAAAGACTTCTTATGCAATCTTTTCCGACTCCAATCTGAGGCTCTTAATCACCTCGAAATGAACTCTTTTAGAACTTGAGCGGAGAGCTCAGAAGTACGAAATCTTTCAGAAGTCTGTTAGAAGAATGCTTTTGGAACTTAATTATACTATTTTACCTGACTTATAAGAATTTCTTGAATACATGCATTCAGCATTCAAAATGCACGAAATTTGCGGAATATTAAAACTCGGCGCATTCTGAATGCTGAATGCATGTATTCAAGAAATTCTTATAAGTCAGGTAAAATAGTATAAATGAAGTATCATGAGAGGGATTTTGTGAATTTGTTAAAAACTATCACTATGGTTATTGTATACGAATTCATATTATTATTATTATTATTATTATTACATATAATAATGCGCTAGCACGAAGGTCCGAAATCCCCGATTTTTTTGGCGTGTTCGAGACCACCCCGGCTCGGGAACGACGAATATCACCTTTTGCCCGCGACCGGACCCTCCTACGAGCCAATATTTTCGATCAAAGTTCGTTAAAATGTCCGGGCCCATCCCATTAATTGGCATTTCTGACCTCGGAATCGGACTTATTTCGCTTTTCGTGGCGTTTTCGAGCTCGCCCGAGCTTGGGAAAGGTATATATCGCCGTTCAGCTCTAACCGTATTTCGGCATCAGCTGAAATTTGAGGAAAACATGGGTTTTTCTAAAAATGTCCGATGACATTGATTGGTGATTTTCAACGCTAGAGCGATATCGTTATTCGATTTTCATAAAAAATGGCAATCCGAAGTTTTTGGGGTCGATGAATCGGAATCTGGAATAAGAATTCTTAAATTCAAAATGGCGGAACCAATATGGCGGACGGGTTACATTATTGTGATATGTCACCCGATTTTCATGAAAAATGGTTATCCGAAGCATTTGGGGTCGCTGAGTCGGAATCTGGAATAAAAATTCTGAAATCCAAAATGGTGGATTCAATATGGCGGACAGGCTTCATTATCGCGATATTGTCACCTGATTTTCATGAAAAATGGTAATCTAAAGTATTTGGAGTCTCTGAATCGGAATCTGGAACGAAAATTCTGAAAATGGCGTAACCAATATGGCGGGCAGGTTATCGCGATATTGGCACCCGATTTTCATGAAAAAATGGTATTCGGACCCCGAAGTATTTGCGGTCGCTATATGTATACACCCAAAACGTAAAGAGTCAATCCCGATTTCAACATTGATTCCGAATCTAGATCCTATGACGTATCCTTTATTATTCCCCAGAGGTGAACATGGTTGGACAACTGGTCTCAAACATTGTTTTGGTAATCGAAATATCACACCACTGCAATATTACAGTTGCGATTGAAAATTGAAATATATAAGAAAAGAACAAAAACAGTTGAGATCAGATTTATACAGTGGATCAATGGATTATTTACAATCAGATTTATACAGTGGATTAATGGATTATTTACAATGTAAAGCCGACGATAATGATATTAATAGACCCGGAAAAATAGTTATTTTGCCATCTTCATTTCAAACGAGTCCTCGTGCATATCAACAATTGTACATGGACGCCATGTGTTTAGTTCAGCAACATGGGAAACCTCAATTATTCATAACCATGACATGTAACCCCAAATGGTCGGAAATTGTAGAAAATTTACAAAAAGATGAAACAGCTTCAGACCGTCCTGATTTAGTAGCTCGAGTATTCCAAACGAAAGTCAATCAGCTTAAAAAATTATTAATCGATCATCAGATATTTGGTCAACATACAGCATACATTTATGTTATCGAATTCCAAAAAAGAGGTTTACCTCATGTACATTTATTAATATTTTTCGAAAAAGAATACATTATTCGAGATGCCGATACAGTGGACTTATTTCAGCTGAAATACCGGATATAGACAAAAATCCACGCCTATATGCGGCAGTGAAACAATTCATGGTGCATGGACCATGTGGTGAAGAATATCCTGATTCACCTTGCATGGATCCCCATACAAAAAAATGCATGAAACCCCAGATAACAAGTGTGTCGGCGCACGTCACCATCATGGCGTGAAAATCATGCAGTGCGTGCAAAAATATAGGATTTTCAGCATCACGGCGTGACGGTTATTTTAGTGCGGGCAGACGGAGCGCATCGTGCGGTCACTTGGTGCGTGGCGCACTATGTGATTATTTCGTGCGAGACACACGATGGAGCATGGCGTGATCATTTTGTGCGAGGTGCACGATAAGATCACAACCATATCACAAAGTGCGCGCGGGTATTGAAGATGAAGTGTGAAATTAAAAAAAAATCATATTTTAAATGATTTTATAAAGTATCATAGGATTATATGAAATGAAAACGAATTTGGTTTACTGTAAGTATACTTTTAATTACTGAGATTCAAGATATATTTATATCTATAATTCGAAAACGGGAGAGAACACGTTTTTGAAACTTTGCTTATCGCTTGAGGCAGGCGTTGTGAAGGTACAGTATTTTTTTCAGATTTTTAACTCGTGTCCAACATCGTGAAAATGGTTCGCAAATAACGTTGCGTCGCCACCGCGGAGGAGTAGCGGTGGCCGGCAGCCGGTCGCTTGCCATTCCGTGAGTCGCGGCGCGCCTCAAATTGGGACGCATCGACACCTTTAACGAGTTTTTACTCGAAAACGAAAAAAAACACGTCTCTGAAATTAATTCACAGGTTGTAGTATAGTTGTTCACGGGAGAATGAAGAGGTACACGGGTATAAGCTTTATCATAACAGCTTTATTCACACATGCGCTACAAAGCCCGAATCCCGACTGTAATCAGACTATTCCGTGTGTTCTCCACGCTGGTTGGGACGAGACTGGCTGGTCCCGGGCAGTGTTGCCAACTCACGAATGTGAAAATCCGCTATTAGTACTGGAAAATTCCGCTAAAATTCCGTTAACGCCTAGCGCTAATTTTCCACTAGAATTCCGCTGTTAGTACTCGAAAATTCCGCTAAAATTCCGTTAAATCCTAGCGTTAATTTTCCGCTCAAATTTGAAAATAATCGGCTACAGCACAGCTGTTTTTTTTTTCATATTATATATAAAATTTTTCATGCATGACGTTACGGGGAGTCAGAAGAAAAACTATTCAAGTAAAAATATGATACATAGCACCCTGCTACTTGTGGTATAATAATAAAATATGCACAAATAATTAACTAATTGTCAATACTATTCGTTGAGTTTTTCAACGAGTGGTAAAATCTAGTCTATATATCTAGTCAACAGATCAAATGACACCGGACACCGCAAGTCGCGAGTGCAGCGATCCTCGCGGCAAGTCGACAACATTAAAATAACTTAATTTTAGACAATTTGATGATTTTTTTTAATTCCTCCATTTCCGCTATAAAAAAATATTTTCCGCTGAATTTTCCGCTAGCCGCTAAATGCGAAATTTGTCCGCCAAGCGCTTACCAGAATCCGCTAAATCTGGCGGATAATCCGCTGAGTTGGCAACACTGGTGGGACCCGGCGTGCATCACCAGCACTACGAGTGGTAGAATATTGTACTACTAAAGAGTCGTGAATATCATCGCAGGTTTTGTAGCATGGGGATCGGTCTCCTTCCCTCTAACTTCATGTGCTACGTGTTGGTAGATGGGATTCGTAGCGTATTCCGAATTCCGAATCGAGAGTTGAAAGCGGCTATGTCATCTTGGGAAAGGTCCGTTCGGACACATTTGGATCGGACACAATACATATCGGACACAAAATAAAATACTTGCATCATCGGACACAATCTTTTTCGGACACATGCAGATCGGACACAATAT
>JAFFZH010014618.1:0-34735 GCA_018420115.1 Euura saliciscinereae
TTTTTTTTTTTTTTTTAAACAGAAAGACATGCTTCCAATATTTTTATAATATAAAACATTTTTCACGGTAAAATTACATTTCGCTGTAAAAAAGAAGATATTTTTTAATTCTTTTTAACCCTTTGAGCTGAAAAATTGAGTTAAAAAAAAAACGTAGTATTATTAATACTTTATTTCGCGTTCTTTGGGGGGTTGCGTAACGTGAGACGCGTAAGAAGGTGTCGTATTTCTCTCGAAGGTTGCAAACGTGCCGAATTTACTAACACAACATAAATTGTGAATGCAACGTTGGCAAGTGATTCGAACGGGGTTTCAATATCGGTACAGTTAATTTTTCTTGTTTTATTACACACTTCGTCGTTGCAGTTTGATTAATTTTTTATTATTATTATTATTTTGCAACGTAATTATTTTCGCATTCTTATGACGTATACTTAGGTATTACATTTTATTATTGTCCGAAGTTACAGCTTGAAGATTTGTGGATATTAGTATATATCGCAAAATTTTTCATCAGCTATTTATACGGATGATATCGATTGTATATGCTTTATCACCGATTGCGATAACGAATGTTACGATCTCTTATCATCCGTATCGGTTGCGTTTGGTATAGCCGCTAATTAAGATTAGCGATACTAAGTTTATTAAGAATTTCGATTATTTAGTACAAGATAAAGAACTAATTATTATTTATATCGGGGTAAAATTATGAATGATATTTTTCTTCCTCTACGTATCCTGAAATATCGGAAACTCCAAACCGCAGTCATTGATAATTTCGATTTCCTTGAGTGAGGAGAACAATTTTAACCTCGTCTTTCAGTCGAAGGCATGTAATGCGGCTGTTGTCAAAAGATCGAATTTAATTCGATTTGTCAATTTCGCATTATATGCATAAGTGATGAAGTGATCGAACAACGAGTGTTGAATTCGATTCTTCAATTACCTATACCTACCAGTTGTATGAATATTTTTTTAATTCGCCAGTCGCGAAAGTAAACTATGAAATAAAAAACCACACATTTTTTCAATACATCTGGACTAATGTTTGCGAAAAAAAAAAGAAATATATACATATATAATATTTTGCCGATGTTATTCACACCAGAATTCTTCTTTTATATGATTGAATCAATGTTTTTTATTTACTCATCGGTTGCGAAATAAAAATTTTATCAAACCGGTAACCGTTTTCATATTTTTGTAAAATAAATATTTCGATTTAATTGGGATAAAAATGGGGAGTTGGAATATCTGTAAACTGCTAAACCGACCGACCGGTTGGTAACACGGAGAAAGTTATTTTATATTATATCTGTAGGTACATACATACGTACAAATATATGTATATATCTATATAATATTATTGTATGGATATTAGATAGATATAGGATATAGGCGAAATAAGAAGGAGTTTTCTTTTTCCATTATGACGCAACATTGACCAGATAGACCCGCAAATGAATATTATATCAAATTATCCCACAGCCGCATGAAATATGATACGAAACATTCGATTATATGGTACTCAAAGTTTTACTCTCTCGATATTTATTACATTATCGATAATTTTCTTTATTTTTTTTCTTTTTACACGCACTGAAAACCAGTGCGATAAACTCTCGTTGAAATAATCAACCAACGTTTCGTCAAAGTAATATCGAAATCGCCAATTATGCAAGCAATAATTGTTATCGATTATTTCTCTACCGCTGCAATACCTACTCGCAAATAAATAAAACTATTTAAATTCAAACCAAGTTGTAATATAATTAATTCTCTCTAAATTATTTTCGGTGACTGTATTCACTCCGAAAAAAAAAAATAGCGAACGAGAGTCACTCTAAATAATTTATAGAAAACATTCGTTATACTATCTTCTATCCAGTAGTGATATAAAAGAAAAAAAAGATATTCGTTTCATATACAACTCCTTTATGTAAACCTTGAGACTAGATCCGGATTCTTGTCAGGAGACTGCGGTGACCGCGCGTATAATACCGAATGGAGAGGGAGATACGAGAGAGACCTATAGAGACGCTACGCGACGCGTGAAGCGAGCGAGCGGTCAGCAGCAGCACACGGATGGCGAAGAGTGGCCTCGCGCTACGTTGCCGGGCACGGGCATGGGGGGGTGAAAGAGGAATAAAGAAAAAGAGGCGACTAGCGAAGTAAAGGGGGGTCGAACACAAGGCTCTCGCGGGAGTTGCACCAGGCGAAAGCCTCTCGAGTATGCGAGCGAAAGTGTTCTTGTGTTACACTTTTGTTCCGCGTACTGCTTTTGCAACGGCCTATGGGGCGATGTGACGATTACCACCAGTTACGAGAATATCGGTTTACTTGATTTTGTAAAAAGATAGACAAAAATGATAAGGGTATTATTTTTCGTCGTTTATCATCGTTATTAAGCGGTATAGGGGGAAAATTGTATCTTCGAGGTTCCCTGCACGTTTGGCATCGGGTCACTGTATAACGATATCACGACGATGTAGCGAGAGAGAGAGAAAGAATTCCCTACCCGGTTTAAGCCGGTCACACAGAGCGCAGCAACGACACCACGCGCTTTCTATAAATGGAATTTCGGACATTAAAAGTAATCATGATCATTTTGCAGTCATAGAAATCTATTAATACGATGACGAAATGTGAAGTTATAAATAGAACCTAGATAAAGAATATAAAAAATCTGCGTCATCTTTTCGTCAGAATTTGTATATTTCTTCAAATATAGATTCACTGATTTTTTTTATTTATTGTCCACAATAAATTCAGATTTCTGAACTTTTTTGGATCTACATTACGACTTTTTCTGTATGAAAATTCGCGATGTGCGGGAGTCTTTATATCTCACATTTTATGTATCTTTTATTTCGTTTTATTTTTCAATTTATGTTATTTTTTCTTTTATTTTCCCCTGGGCGCTCGTATATCGGAGGTATGTGGGACTGTGCCACATCCTTGCCCAGAAACCGTTAGGCTGCTGATGCCTTTACACAGTGAATGAAGCCCACCGTACCGTTGTTCTCCCGTTCCGTTCCTTCGAATCGTCTTTACTCGCTCACCTAACTAACTAGCCGACTATATTATCCTGGGCGTATTCTTCACGACGGCGTTAGAACCACCCCGTTTCATTGTTTACAGTAGCTCATTCTGTCTCTGCAGTCGTAGACTGTTAGAAATTTCTGTATCAGGTTTCATAAAAATGTATATGAAGCGATTAACATATACTTTTTGTAGATTAAAAATTAACATTTTAATATTTATACAACAGTTTTGAAAATTCGGTTGAATACTCATATGATGTGAAAATTCATGATAATTTCATTTAAAATATGGGTTTCCACTGCTGCAATAATTTACTGCTACTGCATAATTTACTGAAATACTCTTTGTTACTGAAAACTAAAAAAGAATCATAGTCTGTTTTTAAATCTCCAAAACAGTTTCATAAATTTAATATAACCATATCAATATTGAGATATAGTGATTGAAAACTCGGTATGTTTTTCGTATATTAAGACACAAATATGAAATTCCATTCCTGTTTGCGTAAGAAATTTCAAGATATTTTCAACAGTGTATTTCAAAAACCACAAATGACTGAGTGAGTCACTTGAAAAAGTTTTAATGAGTCACAGATAGGCTTTGTTTATTGAAATAATGTAATTACATTAATAAACGACTTGTTGAAAGTAGAAACACCGACGACGAAACAAAGATTGATGTATTTTAATTTACTGGGAAGAGAAAAAATTGACCAATTACCGTTTTAATTTTTCATCAAACCCGAAGAGTTTTATTAAACGTCATAAAAATAATGCATGTTACAGAAAATACGATATTCTGACATAAATTGAACTCTATATCGTATCTCGTTTATACGATGACGTATGCGACAACTCTTGATTTATACGTCTCTAATCTAATCTTTATCGTTCGTCGGCGGGGCTCGGGTTCTGCTCTCGAGAGACTTGACCTTAGCCTCTAAGTTTCGGCCTCGAATCCCGCGAAAAAATCTGTACCACAATAAGACGTAGCTCTTTAAATTTTCTTCCTTCTTTTATTTTCATATACACGTAAGATAAATTGAAAAATTAATATGAGAAATGTATATATGTGTGACGTATCGCATTGGGCGATCCGTTATAGCGACGCCCAAGTGTGGACCGTTAAACGAACGACAAAAAAAATTGATATACCCGAAACCAGAAATAGCTTGTTGGCCGGAGTCCGAACCCGGCCTCTTCTTCTCCAACCCTTGAAGGAGTTGTCATACGATATCTGTCCCAGAATCGAGTCTCAATACCGTCGGGTATTATGCGGGGATATAAACGAAGCATTAGGTAACCATCGATCCTCGACGATGCGATGTAACAATGGACGAGATATTGAATAACAAAAAGCTATTAGCTCGTTATAATCACGTAACTGAAAACGCGGTTCAATTCAGACAAAAACAAAAAAAAAACACACGTGTGGATACGTTCGCATCTGTGTATGTGCCAGTGTGTGGAATAATAAAAGAGAGGATATAACGCGGTGACAGTAATTAATCGAGGTCCCTCTTCCCCTCCGTTACACCCGCGCACTCTACGATCATCGAAGAATCTCTGTGTATTCGCAACTCTCGTTATAACAGCAGCAGGACGCGCGATATCGACGATGCTTAACGGGCGACGACGTCACGCCGACGCGTAGACGTCGTCGACCGATTTTCCTTCAGGGTAAAACCGGAGATAATACCAAATTAGTTATTGGTCAATAATTTGAAAATACTATTCCGATCAAAGGTTTTAGCTGTACCAAAACTCATCTTGTACATACATATGTATATGGTAAACATACTATATATCTGATCAGTTTACAGCATCGTGACCATATATTCATTTGAACCCCGATATCGCTGCTCGAAGTAGCACGTACTCGACGTGTTTATGTAACGGGTGTTGTTACAGACCTACAGTGACACAGTCTACCGTGAATAAACTAGAAAAACTATAGTTTGTTTGCTTTAATATTCTTCTCTATAAAAATAAGAGTTTCCTTTTCTTCCTTATAAGTAGATATAATTTGGGATCTTTATGATCTCTTTGAGTGTATGAAATAACGAGGACGGGTCACCCGGTATAGCGGCACCGATCATGCGGCGCCCGCACACACAGATACGATGGCAAGTAAGCCGTGGAATATTTTGAAACGAAGGAGGCAGGCGCGCGCGGTGCGGTTGGAGTAGCGCTGACGACGCGTGGTGACCGTAGATACACGGGGGACTCACCGCGCCTGCGCGCCACGTAGCTGGTGCAGGTGGAGCCGGTATAAAAGAGGCAAGTTCGCCGAGTAAGTCAGCCACTCACCAATCGGCTCCAACGACCAACGTTCTACATCGGCCTCCTGACTTGGCACTAGCTTTGGATTAATACGTCTGTACTATGTGTATATTTGATACACCGCTGCTACTACTACTGCCGCCGCTGCTGCTGCATATTGGATATTTGCGAGACGGCGCTTGCGCTGAAACTGCATCGCGGCACGAAACTTAACGGAAGCCTCGAAAGCTCTCAAGGTCGCGTCGTCGACCATATGGAATATATTATATATGATGAAATATATAAATAAAAAGAGAGGAAAGAAAGAAAGAGAAAAAGAAAGAAAGAAAGACTAAACTAATGCACTTCGGGCAATTGTTACGGTAGGTCGTCGACACGCGACGTCATAACGATACAGAAAAGTTTGCGATGGTCAGGAACCAAAACAGAACTGTAATACGGGTTCGAAAATGGAAAAATCTTGTCACACACAAGACTGAGGAGAAGTGTACCTTCGATCGTATACAACGGCAGACCTTGCCATGTAATCGCGGATTCACGACGTACGTCATCGTCCATTATATATATACACTCGCATCCGTTCCATACAGGCACGATAGAGCCTGGGGGGGGGGGGGAGGAAAATTAAATGAAAATTGAACGTGACCTAGACACGTGAACTCGCGTACTAAAATACCCGTGAAAAAACAGAAAAGCAAAAAAAAAAACACACACATACATTCTACCTATCCGCGTAGGCGATGGACAAAAATATTTCTCGAGACCATTGCGCAATTCGTTTATGTATCAGAGAACAGATTTGAAAAAAAAAATTCCGATATCGACGTTTCATATCTTTCTTATTTCTAATCGAACGGCAATATACGTGACCTTAATGAGATGATAAACGATTGAAACAAAAAATATCTGTATATATATATATATATATATGCGATTTGAATATTTGCTCGTGTCTCTGTGAGACCCATCGCGGTTCAGTCACTTTGTCGCAGTTATCTGGCAGCGAGCGGGAGTAACGATTTAAAATTATCTTGTAACCAGGCAGAGCAGAGCGAGCGCGAGGTAGAACCGTGGCCTGGCCTGGCTAACCGTCCCCCCCTTGCGCTCTCACCGCGACCGCAAGACACGCTATACGGCTTGGCTCGACAAACACACAAGCTCACAAAGCTCACTGTTATATCGTACCAATACTAACCCAACAGCGGACAGAGAAGGACGAATGAAACGAAGGCCGCAGACGCTAGCCGGGGGAAGGGGGGGGGGGGGGGGGGCAAGTTCTAATGAAAAATAGAAAAATAATGACGAAGTATATAATTATTGCAAAAAAAAAAAAAAAGTATGATTGAGGCAGTAGAGAGAAAGAGAAACTCTTGTTATCGGATTTGCGATTCTGAACGATCATTAGCACCATCGAATGACGTTGATAAGTTTCTGAGAATTTTTCAACGACTGTAAAGTAGCTCGCGTTGCTTCGTTGTTAAAACGATAACAACCGTATTTGGTTTCGTTCGAAGATTGTGTTGTAAGGCGATAAGATTTTATCGGACATATCCGAAAGCCACCCGTAAGAAGTTGTGATAACAAGAAATAAGCGAGTACGATTTTTATGTGCTTGTGCTCTTTTTTCTCGGGCCGCAGAGAATATGTTATAATAATAGTATTTTCTTTTTTTTTTTCATATATCTGTGTTAGATTTATGACAACGATCTTTTTTTTTTTTTTTTTGCTTTTTTGCTTTATGTACTCTATACCAGACACGCTTTTGTGGGAACGTTTACACGTGACATACACAAGGAATTATCATCATCATAGCTCGCGGTAAACTTGTTGTCGATTTATACGCGCGCGTTACTTCAAGAATTGAATTGCAAAGTGTTTATGACGCGAGGGACGGTACCAGAGGCTTGAATCTGTTAACCCTGTCGCTCCCGGTACATGGCTTCTTAGATACTTGTATATAGTCACACTGTGACGCAGATAGAGAGCCTAAATACTTATATATTCTATAGACAAATGTCAACGCGTATTTAATGCCTCCTCAACGACGTAATTCTATTCCATGAAAAACTATACATGATACATACATGTATATGAATTCTCTACGCAAACGCAAACACACACAGTCTCCCTAATATCTCGTTTAGATACCCGATTGATTGCCTTTTCGTATCTTGTTTCTGTTTAATTACACCAGATCATTATTATTATTATTATTATCATTCGTTCTTTTGTTTCTTCAAATCTTCCAGATTCCGTATTGTGCGGATCGAAAGTGAGCTTTTTTTTTTTTTAACGCGACTGAAATTTAATAAGTTATTCAAGGCTTCGCGGTATGCGTGCAGAATACATATGCATAAATTTCGTCGTGTCAAAATTAACGAGTGAGATAGAAAAAGAGGAAATAAGAGAAGAGGCGAGACGAGAGGCAGCCGTTGTGTGTGCCAAATTTGGGTGGCACACGGATTCGCCAACCTACTGACACACTATCGGTACATCTGTCAAGACCGCTATAGAGCATAGCTCAAAAGAAAACTAGGCAAGAGGCTCTTCTGTGGTTGATTGTTGCGTTCGTGGTATGCAATCCACACACATACACGTACACACCTTGTCCCGTTTTGTTCTCTCCATTTACCGATGACGTAACAATTGCACAAACACAATCAAGCCTCGAAGCTTCTTCGCAGACTACCGCACGTAACAATTCATTCGCTAAATTCCTTCGGGTAATTCCGAAACCGTTTCTCTTTTTCTTTCAATGTACATCCGACTCCTCACTGGCGGCTTCTTATATACACATACCATTATAATAAACTTTCACAGATGTCAAATTCATTTCTGTGACAAATATCAAATATGACTTATGGACAATCCCGATTGATTTGGTGATGAAATTCTAACGAACAACCGTTCGTCACATTCCTTCGATGACCCTGTCCCCCCCTTTTTTTTTCTTCAAAATCCGTTAACTTTTTAAGATATAATTTACCGTTTTGTACAACCGTGTAATTTTGCCACCTTAGGCGACTTAACGGTATTTCGCGTACTAAGCCATAACCCAATTGATTGCGACACGAAATGATGTATTTGATCTTCTAATCAAACAATCCCATGTGCAATTGATTCTTTTTGTTTTGGAACCGTTTCAAACCGTCGACTAATGTCTGGTGGCAATCGGTTGTGGGCGGTGGACGGTGGCTAGTGAGTCAGTGATGCATTTATAGTCTCCTTACTTCGAGTTTGGATGAATCACATGCCAGTTATTCGGGTCGTAAGAGGTATTCGGTATTCAATACTTATCAGAATTACGCCCTGGGGTTGAGAATTATTTTCAGGTATCCAGGAATTCAAACAGCTGATGGAAATGTGGAAACACATCGATGCATTTTTAGTTTTTATTTCCAGCAATCTAATTGTCTCAACGTATGAAATATTCCTTCTTTTTTTTTCAAATCCATGAAGAAATGAACAGTTTCAAATCAGAGTAGCGAGTTTTTGTTTAATGGTGATAAAATGCGATAGGCTTTGATTGATATCAGATGAGCTTCGCGAGGAGGTGGAGAGTATTGCTGCAATCTTCGATGTTTATTCTAAATTCCAGACTATCTGAATAAATCATATTATACTTAAGTTCAACACAAAGCGATCGGAGACTCGCAACGAAGCTTTTCTCCTTTCCAACTATAAGTCGAAAGTATTTCACAAGAAACTAAACGATTTGAAGGTTGTATGTGTGTGTGTGTGTGTGTGTGTGTGGCTGGCCTTACTTTCCAACCCAATTCCGGATGCTGTTGATTTTGCTGTTTCTGTTGCTGCTTACGACCCGATTTTTGTCCTTTATATAGTGTTGGGCAATTTTTCTATCGAACGATTCTAGGTCTAGGTCTCTTGTAATCGTGGAATACATAATAATGTTTTACCGATATTACCACACTTCGAACACCTGTACGAGATACGTTTCTCTCTACTACGCCGTAAATTACCGTTTATTTGGATAACGATCGTTACGTGAATTAATAAAAAAAACACTTGAAATCGTCGCAATATCAGATCGTACAGTTTACTTTAAGGATGTATTGTACAATCTCAACCAAAAATGATGCTCGTCGGCAAATTGAGTACTTCGTGACAAGATAAAAATCGGAAAATAATCAACGATGGTAAAGGTGATAAGAGTTTTCATTTTGAATAATAATAATGCCCGGAAGTTATCAATAAATTGTTTAACAAATTTTCTGGTTTTCATCTCAAATAAATGCCCTAATTTTTGTGAACACACATACATTTTTTTAGAATTTTGTCACTATTTTGAAATTTCAGTTTCCGAAAATTTGTAAAGGTTGTATTTACGAAACTATTCGTTCCACGCTTCGGAAACTTCGGAATTGTAATCTATACATCGTTTTCACAAAAACATATCCAAAATTCGGATTTTTTTTCCATTTTTCAAAATATCGACAAAATTCTTTAAAAAATTCATGCGTATTCAGAAAAATTAGGGCATTCATTTGAGATGAACAAAAAAAATAACGTTACCAGAAAAATTGTTGCACAATGTTTTTTTTTTTAACAATTTATTGATAACTTTTGGGCATTATTATTATTATTCAAAGTTAATGCTTTGATCGTCTTGATTGTGGTTGATTTTTTTTTTTTTTTTATTTTTGGTTGAGATTGTACATCCTTACCAGATATACAGGCCACACACGTTCGAGTCAAAGTTAACATTGGGCTGACATTCTTATTGCGTATATTTGCCGTAACACTTTATACCTCTGCCGGTCGACGTACCAAAAATTTCATATCTATCTCAAACGCGATAAGAGGACGAAAATTTATCCTCTTTTTCAAACAAATATAAAACGAACTAAAAACTTGTCTGACATAAGTATATATGAATAAATATGATTTCTATCCATTTTTTCTGTCTCTCTCTAAGGTTAGTGCAGATTATCGAAATGAGAAACTCTCCACAGTATATAGGGTGATAATTAATTAATTGGTTCGATTAGTCCGATATATAGAAAAATAAAAATCAATCGAAGAATTGTAGGATCAAAGCTACCATTGTTGGTTCCTTGAAAAATCAAATTTCTTTTCGCAAAATTGAAAATAATGAAACAATTGTACCCTGCAGTACCAACACGGAGGGGAATCCCCTCTCGTATAAATTTTTCTCACGTCAAATTGCAGAGCTGGTGATTCTTCAAAAGAAGGGGGATCGCTTCAAAGGTCGATGATAATTTCTAGTCAATTTGCGAGTTTGAGACCTGTATAGGCAATCTAGCGAATTCGAGTGAGAGGTAATCTATTAGTTTTTAAATCTCTCGCATATGCGGTGTGTAAAAGGGCCTCAATCCTGGATCTGGCAGCACTCGATATACCTGCGGGGTACGAGACGAATATGAGGTGGGGGGATTAGAAACTTAGAACCTGGTAGAGTTGGGGAAAAAAAATGGGATTTTATAACGCCAGTTACCGAACATAATTTACTACCTTGTAATAATCAACGAGGATTCACAAGTGCGGAAATAAATGTGGATATACCAATTTCTTGCCCACGAGTTTGTATACAGTTTCGTTATGTCTTATCCTCCCACTCTTTAAAGACACGTTTTCAAAGTGGTCACACGTGGCTTGAGTCTTTAAAAAATATTTGAATCACGTAAATTGAATTTATTCTATATGATTATCGATCCAAATGTTATATCAATTCTTACAAATCTAGAAAGATAATTAACATATTGACACACTTACAATTAAAAAATAATTGAAAAAAATTCTACGAACCTTAGAGGATTATGTATTGTTTTTATGACGTTTGGTTTATGTGACCTTGTGCCAAATTGTCGTTCATTCTGTCCCACGGTCGCGTACTTACCCACCTACTTGTTGTATTAGTCACTTATTGTACTATATATGTCTGCGTATGTACTTGAAATCAGGAAGGTAAAGGTATAAAGGTACAGAAGTGTCAAATTTCCTTCTCTACCAAATCCTATGTCATTAATTTTTCTTTTTCTTTTTTCTTTCACTTCTCCGAATCCCTATCATTAAAATCTGACCCCGCGTATTACGCAATAGCCTAAATGAATCCGGCAGTAATTTGATTCTAATTTAAATATTTAACGATGAAATGTGGCCCCCAACTCCTCGTTCCAGGTACCAAGTGTTAAGTGGAAAACTCAAATGATACACCAATAAGAGGGGTGGGGAGAAAACTATGACGTTGAGATAAAAATAATACAAAATAAATATGTAAACCACCTGTGTGTGTCGAGATATAGAAAAGAGACTGAAAAATAATATTACTGAAAACACGTGTCTAGACTTTACACAGTTTTTATTTTTATTTTATTTTTCTATCTAAACGCTTGTTGAAATATCCGTTTCCAAAAACGTACATTAGAATAATTATAAGTCGTCAATTAGTACCATTAGCACGGTAAAACTTCCACAATCGATTATATATCGGATGTGTTAAAAACCTATGACACGCACACGCTGCTGCTGCTGCACACCTCGAGAGGTCTAGAGTCAGGTAAAAATGCCACAAGGTTGACATCAAACGTTAGTGAAAGCGGCTACGCAGCTGGCATGAAATCAAAGATCACGAGTCTAGAGCGGATTTTATAGACGCTTTTATCACCTTCGTTTACATTTTTTTTAATATTAAAATTTCAAATTCTGCGTATTTTAGATTTGCTGTGATTACAGAACATTTGACAAATTCAAATATACGCTGAGATAATCGCACGACATCGGCTGCGGCAAAGGAGGAGTAGGGAAACCGAGTTCCAAGTTTCTTCTCTGACTGTGTACATACGCATAGTTTAACCAACTTTTGGCACGACTTTTGTATTACCTCTGGGAATTGTTATCGATTGACAATGAGTACCCAATTAGAGAAAATGTGGTGAATCACGCTAAGAATCCTTGAAATTAAATGACATTGGTTAATAGCTGGCAGACGATTCGGCCATCGCATAGTTACCGAAGAACCTATACTTCAGCGTCTCGCGCGACAACGAAATCCAATTATATAGTTAATTAGCTTCAATGAAAGAAAAAAAAATGAGCCTTTCTTTCGCTCTTACAATATCGTAAGGATTAGATAATAGATAATTGGCGAAGGAATCCGACCGAATCGCGAAACGGTAAAACGGGGGAAGGGGGGAGGTGCCTTAATAAAAATTTCTCTGCTACATGACTCCCTTCACAAAACTTTCATATCGCATTCTCTTGTTGTATATATTCGAGTTTTTCGGTAAGAGTGTGTGACCTGGCCCGGTTATACCTACTAGTGAGAATAAGAAAGAAGGGGGCCGCACAGAGTTCTCTTTCACAAGGGAATTCTGAATCGTTGTTTAATTTCATCGTAGAGGGAGAGAAAGAGAGAAAAATATGATACAAATTTCGAATTCGGAGGGGTGCGAATATCGCGTGAAGTCTCGAGACTTTAGGAACGTGATCTTTCGTTTCGTTCTTCCGCAAGAATGATTCGGAATTGCTTTTCTCCTAAGAGAGAAAAAAAAAACCTCTAAGGGACAACGAAGTGAGAAGCAGATATTCGAATAATTTTCTCTTCAATCCCTCGGGAAGAGGAGCTGTGATCATTATTTTGAAGAAACGAGGAATCTTCTCGATCCTCTGGTCACGCAATGATCATTATTATTATACATACTCCCATTATTTGATAGCCGATTGTATGCAGATACGTGGCATCAGACGGGGACGAATCGTGGTCCAAAATAAAAAATCCAGTGACGCGTGTCTTCTCTGCAGTTTATAGATCGTTGCACAATCCGTATGGATACTATCGTATAATACATAACGTCGTGATCAACGTCGTTTGACCTTATGGCGGATGCTTGTGAACTTTCGAAGGCCAGTGTCGCATACACGAGACCTTTTTTTCTCACTCTTCCTAGATACAATTTAAAAAAAAAAAAAAGAAATTCACGTTTTGTTTGCTCGTTGTACATCCGCTAGCTAAGCAGATTTACCGGATGGTATTCCCCTGGTTAATAGACGTAATATCGTCACGTTTTACACAAGTGAATCAGTTTCCTTTATTACATGACTCATTCATGTACTCGGATTTTATAACAATCAACTGAACAACCGTTTCGCATAGTTTTAAATAACGCGTTAAATCCGTAAATATATTCACGCAATTATTGTTTTTATTGACTTTATCGAAACTCTTTATCTAAAAATGACCTTTTTTTTAAATTCAATTTAAATATCTGACAATTTGAATCTGTCTTGAATTGAGGACTTAATTTCTAATGGTATCGATTTTATTGAATAGATCCAGTTGCAAAAAAAAAAAAAGTGTGAAAATGTATCGTAGAGGCGTGTGATAAATACATGTCTGAGACAAAAGTGGTTGAAAAATAGCAAATAAGATGAAACGATGCCGGAGAGAGAGAGAGAAAGAGCCAATATCGAGGGATTGGAAAATGAAATGGATTCTTCACGAGGTTAAACCCGTAAGAGGAACTTTTATGTGGCTTCAGATTGAATCTGCGTCTCGGGGGAAAAACGCCGTCTCGCCATCGCCCTGGTCAATTTTTTTTTTTTTTTTCTGCATCCTTATAAATGACCCAGTTATTTCATCTTCTCACTTTCCTCAACCCCACAATATTCACAATTAATTTTTAATATAAATATTGTTGCGTCATTTATACATTCATCATGTTCGAATACTGAAATATCTTGATTGGCTACGTTTCACAACGCCATATGGCAAGCAGGACGGTGATGTTATTCATAGGCAAGAATAATCATCAAAACAGATTCCCAAATTGATGATGAATTTCATGTGTCGATCATGCGACGAGACGAGTTCTGCGTACGGAAGATGATAGTTGTATTATTTTTTTTATAAATTGAGAAAAACTTCTGCTCTGAGATAAATGAACCTGAGTAAATATGAGATGAAACAGTATTATTTCCGTTAATGTAAACACATTTTTTTTCCTTCTATTATTGCAGCAACTCTCCTTCCCATCGTCACAATCCAGTCATGGAACAGCGGGATTCACCTTCAGCCTTTCGGGCAATCAGGACATCGAGGGCCCACAGGGCAGTTTCGAATGCGTACAACAGACCGGACCTAAGTAAGTTTTTATTTAAAAAATCAATACTCGACCTCGGCACTTGATTACTTCTCTTTCATCGATAAAGCCAGGATTCGTTATTTTTCCTTTCTAATCAATTTCTTGTCTCGCAGGAGTTTGGAAAGCCTCGGTACGCTGCCATGCAAAATGCGAATACAGGCGAAGGAAGACATCTATGAAGCGACCAGGAATCGGATGGCTGTTGCCGAGCAAATTAACAAAATCAAAGGGTGAGAATTGTTTTTATTATATTTTTTTTTTGTTTCTTTTAAATCTATTTTCACAGTTTAAAACAACAATCTAACACTCGAGAAACGAAGTAAACATATCGATCTCGATTTTTGATTAATATCGACTATGAGAAAGTACATTCCCAATCTCGACGCTAATCGCCTGAGCCTTTGTCCGCTGTTAACTTGCACGGCAATGCTGCACACACTTGATAATGTATTGATATACCGTCTCTGCTGCACTTGGAACGTTAATTTCTTTAACAACGTCACTGTCAAGGCTACAAGTGCTTCACACATGTATAGTTTTATCCACAACGTCCGTCAGGGGGACTCCGGGGGAACTGCTGTTCGCGATACAGTCGTGTCATAACAATCTAAATAGCCATAACAATACTCTGATATCTATAGATTATTGTTATATCGTTGAAAACATTATTAACAATACTTATCTACATTTTTTTTTCTCTCTAAATGAAGTCGAATTTACTCGAGTTCTCCAAAGGTCTCGTCCGATGCGATATATTTAATGTACTCTGAATCGAAAACAAGAATAGAAATAGTAATTTTAAATTTATGTCTCGAACAGCACAAAGGTGATCAAAGTGAATGGGCCCGACATCGGCAGGAAAGTGAAGGTCAAAGTAAAAGGAGGAACCGGTAGAACGATTCCGCCAGCACCACCTCAGAGAGTTAGAGAACCACCGGCCCCCTCGCCGATGGCTGTGTCGAACCCCTCGGCCCTGAGCATTGCGCCATTCTCCTCAGCCACAACCCAATCTCGCCTTTCATCGTACAAACCTACCCCCAGCAGCAATCCAGCCCCCGCTGCTAGAACTCAACCTGAGAAAAAGATGTCGGAAATTATGCGGAGGCCTCTCAAGTAAGGAAGATCGATTAGATTAATCTATGAGAGGCGAGGCGATCGGAATTTAGATTCCAATTGATTAATTTGAAATTTTATATCATTTTTGTCTTATTTACATTTGTCAAACAGAGAAAGACTTATACACCTCCTCGCTGTGAGGCCATACAAGAAGCCCGTATTGTACGAGCGCATCCACAGAGGTATTATACAAAGCTGTATTATTACATGACTTAAATTATGTACGATGTTGGGGTAGGTAGAGATTAAAGAGGTTTTTTTTCGTTACCTTGTCGCAGCGTAGCTATTTCTCATTCTTGTTAGTGAATTTTTAATGAAATTAACAATATTTTACAGAGGGTGTGAAGGAACGAGAGAAGAGTATAATCACTACGGTGCTCAAGCAGATAGCTTACATGCGGGATAATACTTACCACTTGAATCGGCATGTGTGGAACGACGTGCAGGAAGATTGGCCTTTTTATACCGAGCAAGATAAGACAATGCTGAAGCGACGTAAACCCCAGAACTTGACACCACCTGGATCAAGCGACGGTGGGTCTTGCGGTAATTCTTATACAAATCGTGAAATATTTATTCAATTTCAATACGTGCGATGCGAAAATCAACACAAAACCATTCCGCTGAACTTGATCCGTGAATGTTATTTTTAATTCGCAGGTAGCGGACAATCCCCAAACTCTACGCATCCCGGATCGCCACCCGGGATAACTGCGCCGCCTCCGAACATGGGATCTAAGAGACCGGGATACTTCCAGGGAAACGACGGTCTACCGACAAAGAGACCTAGAATATCTCACTACCGTAAACCCGAATCTAATAGTTCTACGACAACGAACAATCCCACGGCTCCTCCGGACAATGGAAGGACAACAGGTGTTGGTGGTGGTAATGGTGGTGGAAGTGGTGGTGGTGGTAGCGGCAACTGGGACCAGAGACATCAACGGGAACGCGATTATCGTGCGGAGAGAACAAACAGTGATGTGCTTCGAAGCAGCTATGGCGGAGGCAAATCGTGCCTGACGCCATCCAGTGACTGTGAGGAAATTCATAGCGCGCATAGCAATCTAAACAGCCATAATTCGCATAGTAGTCTTACCCATAATAGCATCGTAAATAACCATAACGGTAACAGTAATAAATTGAGCAGTGGTGATAATAGCGGTGGTGTGAATTTCGTGAGAGGCGGTGGTTCAACCTTCGGCGGTAGTCCCACCGCCAGTGATAGGCGAGACAGAGACGACCGAGGGAGAGAAAGGGAGAGAGAACGGGAACGTGAGAGGGAGAGGGACAGAGAAAGAGAACGGGAGAGGGAGAGAGAGAGGGAACGCGAAAGGGAGACGAGCGCCAGCACCCCGTCTTCCAACTACGAGACTACTGCTCACCCTGGGAATAGTTACGTCGCGGATACAATTGGAAATTCAGGGCTCATAGAATCGACTTCTAGTCCCGCTTCACCTCCGCAATCGGAGAACAACAAGACCTCGGAATATCCTGACTACCTCACGTGAGTATCAAATTTTTTTGAAGGGATGCGCGGAGTATGACTTTGAAAAAATTTTATTCACGTTTAATTCATTCATGATACAGGTACTACACGACAATCAGCAGCAACGAGCAAAGGAGACGTTACAAGGCAGAGTTTAACGCGGACTACGAGGAGTACAGACGTTTACACGCACAGGTGGCTAAAGTTTCGAAACGGTTCGCACAGCTGGAGGAACATTTAAAGAAAGAGCTTAAAGCCGGGAACAGTTCTAAATCCTCGGTTGGTTTTCACGCTATTTTGTAAATCGAATGAATATGAATATAGATGGGCGTAATATTACAATAGTTTGTAATTTGTTCTTGTCTTCAGGAAATCAAGAGCCAAATAGTGTCCGAGTATAACGACACCAAAAACGATCCGGTACATCAGCAAATCAAGAGGCGGTTTCACTATCTCCACGACAAATTGAGTCATATAAAGCGTCTGGTTCTCGAATACGATTCTCAAAATGGTAACGGGGGCGGAGGCGGTTTGCACAACTGACACAAGCTCAAACGGTCACCCCTCCTACTCTTATCGGTTGTTTATACGCTGCTGTCGACGTTATTGCCAATTGTTAATTTTATTGGCAGACTACAATGTTAACTAGAACTTGTTCCTGAGACGTCCGCACCAAGACATTTAGTCGGTTTTTTAAAGCCTTAGACGATGATCGGCTCGACTTACCCTGAAATGCTCATTACCTTTCGTATTTGATCTAAAAATGAAGAATTGATGAAAAAAAAAACACACAACATAACAGAAGACAAAGATAGCAACCAACAAGGCCATAGGATTCTGCCCAAGTGTCAATGAGAACAGCGGATTCCCTCTACGATATCATATTGGCAAGGTTTCATATCTGGTCCAAGGACGGAAGCTCCTCTTTCAAACCGGATGTATATACTTCGCAAAGCAATTATCAAGCACGGAAGACAATCCTAAAGTATAATCAAAGAGAGAGGGACTATGGTCCCGATGATCGAATCAGCTGCGTCTACTACGTCCAAGACTGTCCAGAGAGAAGATAATGAAATTTAAAAGAAATAAGAAAAAAAAAATAGTAAGCTATTTAAATAATACAACAGTACGCACGTCCAAAAGTGTCCAGTAGTTATGCGAATGATATAGTCTGAGGATATAACGAAAAAGGCATTTCAGCCATATAGAAAAAGAAAGGGGGAAAAAATTCATTTAACAAAAAAAAAAAAAAAAAAAAATTTTTACTGACAAAAATGATAGATCAAATATTTTTTTTTAATTTTTAATAGCATATCAATGATTTGTCAATAATCCGAAACAAAACAGGCCACTGAAATTAGTCCAGGACCTTTTTTTTCGTTGCTTGTACTTTATTTTTATTTTTATGGTTTCAAAATTGAAAAACTAAACTTTGGTGCATCTGGTAATGACAAAGATTGAGTTTCGCTTTAAAAAAGAATAAGACAGAATGAAAAAAAAGGTGATTTTTATTTATGAACAAAGTAAGAGAGGATTTTTTTTTTTTTCATCAAACGCATATTTCCCGTACCATGAGAATAGAATAATGATGATAGCTTAGAGTTTAAAGTATCGCAGACACGACAGACACTGAGAATTCCGAAGCCGCTGGCTAAGCCGCCAAAATGCCAAACTAAAAGTAGAGAAAACGAAGTTATCCATTAAAGTAATTAGTTATTTCCTGATTGGGAAATTGAAAAAAGATAAAAAAAACTTTTTTAAAACACATCCGGAATCTCTCGAATCCGCTGAGGTTGAGGAAAATGGGGATGATATGAATCAACGACAGATGAAGGGAAGAAAAAGAAAGGGAAAAAAGGTAGAAAAAATCGAAACAAAAAAAAAACAAAGCTTGTGATTTGTGTCCAGATTGTGTATATGGAGTAATATAAATATTTTAATAATTTTAACGATAGTAATAAATAAATAAATAAATGAATAATAATAATATTAAATATAATTCATAATAACATCACTCTTGAATTGAAAAAAAAAAAGTTTAAAGAAACGTAAAAACAACAAAAAATTATCAAGCTCTAGTTTAATGATTGATCATTTGATGATTGTATAAGTATGTACAGGCAAACCGTGATGTTTCACTTTTAATCAATATAAATAATTTGTTGTATAATTATTATTATTATTAATATTATTATTATTGTTTGGAGGAAAAAAAAATAAGGAAAAATTCAGTAGTTGGTATACTTATCACAGAAAACTGGTAGTAGGTGAAAACCGTGATGAACATCGATCACACACTTTGTGCCAAATAATAATAAAACAAAAATAGTTATTAAATATGTATATCAGGAAAGAAATAGCTGCTAACGACATATGATGCGATTTTACGACTTTTTCGGAATTAAGTGTTCTGTTGTTGTTTTTTTTTTTCAATTTCTTTTTATCTGTACTCACGATTGGTTTTTGAAAATTCACGAGGAGTAGGGAATTGTAATAGGTGAAAAAAAAAAAAAAAAACGCCTAGGTGTCGTTCCGTGTGCATCTAAAGGATTTACTTTCTCTGGTATTCTGTGGTATTATAGGGACGCAGGCTCGCGATAAGATAGATATATGCAAAAAAACAAACAAAAAAAATTAAAAAACAGAATATGAAAGTTGAAAGAAAGAAAAGTTTTCAAGGGTAAGTTGGCCGTCAACCACCCGGGGGTAAAAACAAAAAATGCTTGCGAGCTTTTTGATTAAATTTTTTTTTTTTTTTTGACGCTGTTAATCTCTGATTCTTGTTTTTAATTTGTTGTAAAGAAAGAAAAATAACATTCTGCGTTGGATATTATATTTTGTTATCGACCGTACATTATGTTTGTACGTATGTTGTGACGCTTGTACAGTAAATTATTTAATATCCAATTTGCAGGGTTGGATTTGTTTTAATGAAATTTGATAATGTTATTTAGAAAATAGGTTTTTATTAATTAAAACCTGATTTCAAAATTGGGGACACGCGTTTTTACAAACCTGTATTATTTTTGTTGCGTTTTTTTTTCCCCTCCATTTCTTTAATTATCGTCGGATCAACGATCATTAGCATGGCCAGCTTAGCCTAGTAAGCTCTACGAATAAAGATAATGATAATGACGACGATGATGATGATGATGATGTTACGTTACTCAAATTTTAGTATGTTACATAAATACGATGTGTTTACGTTTTTTTTTTTTTAGCATTTTTAATTAGAAGAAGGATTGAAAATGGAAATAATAAATAAATGTTATGTCGAGATGCTGCTACATCACAAAAGGGATTAAAATTGAATAGAAAAAAAGGGAAGAAATAGAAACAAAGACGAGAAAAAAAAAATAATATTAGTTAATTAAATTTGACGTTTGTTGTATTTTTTTTAATCACGTCAGTGTCTGCTCAATATAAAAAGAAAAAAAATAGTATATAATAAAATAACACACACACACCGTATTCAGATGACAATTAATTGTACTACTACACAGTAAGGTAATGAAAAAATGTTCGAAAAATTTTCACGAGACAGGGTAATGAATGGAAAGTGAAAATAAACACGCAAGAAGATAAAGAATAGAATGAAAATTAAAATTAAAGCATATTAGAATGTATGGCACAGTGATTTAACGTGTGTACAGGCAAAAATGGAAACAAAACAAAGCAAACAAAAAAAAACGAAGGACGTGACTTCACTTGTAATATTATTTATAAATATATAAAATAATTAATTGTAACATTAACAGAAAGAAAAAAAATAAGAAGAGAAAACACGAGTGCAAAAAATGAGAGAAAAAAAAACAAATTAAAAAAAATACAAAATACAAAAAAAAATATGAATTAAAATAAATATAAATATAAATAAATGAAATAATGTAAAAAAAAAAAGTAAACGATAATGGGTGCATAATAATATATTCTCTTTGATGGGTTAATTTAATTCATAATTTTTGCATTGCAAGTTAATAAAAACACTATTGAAACATGATATTTCGTCTTTTTTTTTCTACAATTTAATCTATCTTTCCAATCAGCAATCGAACCCCGTGAAAATGGTTTGGATAACTTATTTATAATTATTTCGATTTTGTATCTTCCTTTTGAGAAAAAAAAAAAAGAAGAAAAAAAATTGCGTCGATAATCGAACTTTTGAAAATCCAATTTACTAGTCAACACTTTCAACACTGTGTCATACATGGTTATTGTAGAATTGCCCTCTCAGAATCGATTATAAGTAAGTAAAATAGTTACCATAGCAAAAAAAAAAAAAAAAAAAATCAGTCAGCACTTCACCGGAACCTGTTCAAAATGTAGAAAAAGAAGAAGAAGAGGAAAGTAATAATAATGATGATAATAATAATAATGACGCAGCTTCTGAGTATGAAAAAACATGAATAAAATCGCGGCTATACAAAAATAAAAAATAAAATCAAACCGTTTTATTCAACAGAGAGCAAAAAAATACAAAATTTAGTATCTTGAGGTAAAAATAGCAGTCATTTAACCAATAGATCTACGGCGCTTCCTCTGTAAAAAAATTTATCTTCCAATAATTATCAAAAAGAAAAAAAACCTAATTTTACAAAGCCAATTTGTATTCACGATTACACTGCTGTTCGAGGTAAATGATTATTATCATGATTGGGCATTAGAGATTTATTTCTTTCAATAGCCAATATTTCGTTATAGACAATTTATGGCCAAATTTAATTATAATATGATCACTTCGCTGCTGTTTTTCTTTTCTACTTTCATTTTATTTTATTCGATTAGAGCAGAGATACAGAATTTATCAAGTGCCAATTTGTAGAGATTCGAGTACCAAGTATAACAGGAAAACTCAGGGTGTGCAGAGTGTAAAAATAAAACGTTGGCGCAACGACGAATCGAATATATTTTCCGGATAACACAGTTTCGAAATTATACTTCGTCACGCCCTTATCAAATTTGAACAAAAGAAGAACAATGAAAATAAAAGAAATAAGAACACATCCGGACAGGTTTGAGAGAGTATTGACAAATGATAATAAAAAAAGAAAAGGGGACAAAAAACAATTTATACATGCTATAAATATAAAGAAAATTGATTACATATTCATAATTATAAATAATACATCAGATATTGGTTTTCACCGTGTGTGACGTCCTTTTTTTTTTAATTTCACTCTGAAGAAAAAAGCAAAAAAAAAAAAAACAAAAGGAGTGAGAGATAGAGGAGAACAGGGGTGTGCTGGTGCGTACCAAGCTATTATTATTCATTATTCGTTCATATTGATTAATTTGAATTTGTATATTTGAAATTGTGTACTTTTACTTCGCCGGGAGAAAAAATTCGTACGTACATGATAAATGATAAAATTATATTAAATCTAAAATTAATAATATATTTCATAAGAGCAGAGACTTAGAGCGTATACTTACAATTAGAATCTTAGATTTTTTTATGTGCCTGTGGAATATAAAGCTCGCTAATGAGTCTCGCACAACGCGACGTTGGGTGTGAAGATATATAGTTGACAACATTTTTATCTCAAACTATTTTTTGTTGAGAGGTAAACATAAATTGATTAATCGAAGGGTTTCAAGATAAATTAAAATGGGAAAAAGTACGACTGTCTAATTCCAAATATTAATCAAAAAGTTGTTTAGATAATTAGTAGAAAATGGAAAAATATACATATGGAGATGAGAAGAAAACGTATTTGTATATATTTGTGCCTAATCTAACAACATAAATTTAGATCTAATTCTAAGTGCCAATAAGATTTCTTTATACTCCAGAAAATAAAAATAGAGTATTAAAATTACAGTGCTTTGAGTACCGTTTTCATTTCAACTCTTCGATATCCATTATTATCGTTAATTTGTAAATTTTAATTTTCTTGGTTTAATCTTTTTCAAATTATTCATCGCGCCTGTATAAAATATAAATGTTCTGATTTTCTTGCCACGTTTTTATTGATTTGAGAACATAATCCAATTAACTTAATCCTGTACAGAGTGGAAATACTTACATAATTTCGAAGTAACCAGTTGTGCTTGCAAGAAAGTATTTAAAAAAAAAAAAAAAGATTCATCGAGTATTTATAGTAATGTAAGTAAAGATGTAGCACAATCTAGATGAAAGAAAATGATATGAAAAATTAACGTGCGTGCAACGTCGCGTGAGAAAAGAATAATAAAATAGAAATGATTGTATGATATTCGTAGAGTCTCAAAAAATATATATATATGAAAATATGATAAAATTAACCGAAACGATCAACTCGCTACTAGCATGCCCCTATTCTGTTAATTTTTACAAGCAAAAAAAAAAACAAAAAACAAACGAAGAATGGCGAATAAAAATTCTACTATATAATACATATGTAACATTATATGATGTACCATTTACCAAGTCAAGTGCATTAAGTAGTTAATAATTGATATATATAAATATATATATATATATATAATTAATAAGATATATATTATATAATATATTATTAATAATATATATATACATATTATACCATATAGAGAAAATTGGACGTATTCTATAATATAATGTGTGTGTGTAGATACGAACAAAAAAAATTATGCAGAAAGGAGCCAACCGGAAATTATATTTGTATATTTAATTACCGATTCACTCGTTGGCAGTTCCCCTTTCTGCGTTTATAAATAAATGACCATGGCCAATTATTTCGTGTAAACACTATAATATATAAAGTCGATATTTACATGCAAGTGTAAATCATCAATATTACAAAAGCAGCGGTGTACTGATAGATATATTCATCGAAATATGTCTATGTATTGTTTCTTATTCCCACAGGCACGGTCGCCTCTATTTATTTTCAAACATTCAAAAAGCGTTTCTTTATTTCTCTCCATTTTTTTCTTGACCTTCTTCTTCTTCTTCTTTTTCAAAACCGTCGAAAATTCTACGTCTCATTTGAATTAACCACTAGATGCATGAAATTTGTTGTTGTTTTTTTTTTCAATGTTAATAATCACGTTTAGATTTATTAAACATAAATTTTTGCTCGTGGTTGATTCAAAAATGGTGAAAAATTAATAAACTATCGATTTCAATCTCTGAGCTAAAACGCTTGAAAATTGAAGATAAATGTGATGAAAGATTTGTTTTCTATGATAAAATCTGAATATTGAGGAATAAAAAAAATAGCGAAAGCAGGGTGTCTACATCCTTGAAAAACCTGGAAGTCCTGGAAATCTCAGGGAATTTTTTTTTCTCCTGGAATATCCTGGAATTCTCAGGGAATATTGAGTTCACTCAGGGAATTTTTTCTGTAAGTGATCAATTGGAAAAAAATATTCTGCAAATTCAAAACCCAGATTAAATTGCAAAAAAAAAAAAAATTAGTATATTTTGCGAAATAATAATAAAAATCGTATCTCGACACACCTGGAAAGATAGAAAAAATATCCTGGAATATCCTGGAATTCTCAGGGAATTTCAGATCCTGACTTGAGTAGACACTCTGGAAAGTGAATTCAAACTACGATTAGATTCTAGGCGTTAAAAACTACGTGATGATGATATGCATTGATTTTCATCATTATTTAGCACAAGAATTTTCTTTGGAATGACAAACTATCGATGATTCAATAGGATGACAAAAAATAAAAAAAATAAAAAAAGGCCCAATGTTGTAATAATAATTTTTTGTTGTTGTTTTGACTGTGATTCATCATGTTATGTGTATATATATAATTATATATATATATGTATTATACATACATTTCCTTTCAATAATTACATTCTGGGGCCGTGGTAATATTATCGATTATAATTAACGACTTTAATGATAGAGACAGATGTACAATTTTTAATTGACATTTTTCATTTCTACGATAAAGCAAAAACAAAAAACTACTCGATTAAACTTTTCTCTAAAAAATACAGTATAAAAAAAAAATTAGAATAATCGACATCTAATTATAAATTCCTATAAAAATCATTTGTAATTATAAAGTAGTTTATAAGAGGACAAAAAAAAAAAAGCATCGCCTGCCTCAGAACAGCCACTTGTCTCCCTCCCCTTATTTTTCCCCCCTCTCCCCCCCCCCCCCCCCAAAAGCCTTGCTAAATCTTAATTCTTAGACCGTTGCGTGTGAATTGTAAGAAAAGAAGAGATAAAAAAAAGATAATTACATTTTGGCAAAAATGATGTGTGTGTGTACGAACGTAAACGTGAATACACCTGTATGTACCAATAATTGATAATAACGCGAGCGAGTATATATATATTATATAGATGCGAATGATATATATTATATATTATCTTATATACTGACCGAATCTTTTATCTACGACGACTGCAATGCTCCCTGACAAAGGCTCGTATATTCATCATTACCTATACCTATATAGTTGTATTTGCAATTATTACATATATTATATTAATTAATTAATTAATTAAATGATTAAATAAATAAATGAATAAATCATACAAATTAAATGAAAAAAAAAAATGAAAAAAAAAAGATTATATTATTAATAACCAATAGAGAATGATCAAGTGACAGAGGGTATAAAAACACTGTGGATAAAAGTTCAGTTTTATTTTGTTCTTTCGATTTTTTTTTTTCACTTTCTTATTTTCTCGAATATCTTCAAGAAGCATAATCAATGATCACGAACGTATCATACCTGGATCGATACTTAGTATAAAAAAATCTTGTGCCCTCGGTTCTCGCATGTGTCAAACACGAAGTATTAAATATTTAACAACACCGTGTGAAACCAAGGGCGCTAAATTCACTGGAGTATATATATATATATATATATAATTACGTACAGAATATTGCACTTGTTTTTTTGTTCTGTATTTCATTCATTTTTTCTTTTCTTATTTTTATGGCTGTACGATAAAAAATGTATTTCAGTAAAAAAAAAAAAAAATTAAAAATTTTAGACTTTCTATAAATAAGGAAAATTAATTAAACCGTTTCTATGCTTTTTTTTTTATTAAAAAATAAAAAAAAAAAAAAAACAATGAAACAAATAAAAAATTAAAAAAAATTGTATAAAATGTATTGTAATAGCGATGAAAATTTACATTTAACGATACAAAAAAAAAAAAAAAACAAGTATAACGAACGATTATACATTTGGGTTGTGCATAAAAATATACGTACGTACGGTTTTGGGCAGAGTATTTCGAGACGATTATTTTATTATTATATATTATTATTCCATCTCTATGTATCTGTTAGATAAAATGATACTTCTCGATCGGATATACGAAAATCAGAGCGGAACAGGGGCGGTAAAATTGTAAATGTGTACGTATAACGATCGGTTGACAAACTTCCATGTACTCGACAAGGGTCGTTTCTGTGATTTTTTTTTCTTTTTTTTTTTCTTGAATATAATATGTACGACCCAGCCGATTATGTGTTATTCGAAGTATCAAACCGATCGGATTTTACGTTATTTTTTTTTATATATACCCCGTTTTATATTTGGTTATAGAAAAAAAAAACTTTGGCTACCGCTTGTTGCCTCTTGTGTGATAATCATTTAGTCCAATTCTCGATCTTCTCTACTCAAATCCTTGTGTATAGTCTACGGCAGCGAGAGTAAGCAGCCGATGACTATAGGCTAATTAAATATTTATTCAAACGATGACTTGCCAGATTCATTGCACAGTATATATGTATACCTAACGAAAGATAGATTGAAACAAGAATTTAAAAAAAAATAAAATAATAATTCAATTAAAATAATGATCATTATTATTATTATTATTATGGATTAATGGATGAGTTGAATAGTTATTGAAAAGTTTCATGAGATATTGATGTATATATTTTAAGTTTGTATTATAACTCCCCACTTAATTTGTATGAAGATATCATTAAAATAATGATGAAAATATACATAAATGGAATTATATCATTTATTTCCTTCTCCATTCTTAATGATAAAGGCGAAAAATAATCCAAATATAATTTCTAAATGAAACCAACTGTAGTTTTCTTTTCCTTTTTTTTTTTATGAACTAGACTAGTTTGATATTCCTGAAATCTTAGAACTAAGTCTTAAAATTGATCCGAGTTTCTCCAGAGCGGCGAAAAAGGTTTCAAGTCAAACAAGTCGTACATTCGAAATGCTATAACCGGACATGCGCAAGGCGATCGACTTTAAGCATGCGTACGAGCTACGGTTCTGACTTGAAGCCGATGGCCGGCCAAGATGTCGCCAGGAACGGATTGTTGATTATTATTTTTAACCAGGGTAACGATATTCCCGACGATTCTGAATGGTTAATTCAATTTAAAAAGCACCCTCACTGCGGTACGCGGAACACTATCGAACACCCTAATATCAAGTTATCTACAAAATGGCTGCCAACCGTGAAACCGAGGTGAGATTATATCAAATACACCGAGTTATTCGTTATCAATTCTATGCCCTTTCACTCTTATTCATTATTCAAATCATACATTGCGCTTGCTCTACCTGCTCCGTGTTCTGCGTTTTTGAGCCATCGTAGAATTCCCGCCATTATTATAGATCCTATGACGAACAACAATCCCAGCGTTAGAAAACAAAAATTGTATTCTCGGGGTCCCAGAATAATTATTATATCAACACATAAATTTATTCGAAGTGGATGAAAATGTACTTGAATGAATAATTAGATAACACATGATTTTTTAATAACATTCGATTTTGAATTCAAAGTTTTATTTACTCAGTCGAGTGTTTTACTATTTTCTTGTGTTTGAGTATTGTTTATCCAATTTTCAGGTCCAGAGTTTGAAGGAGCGCGGCAACGCGTGCGTTAAGGATCAAAAATATGCGGAGGCGATGTTTCATTACACGCACGCGATTAAATTGGATCCAAAGAATTACTCGTTGTACAGCAACCGGTCTTTGGTGTTTTTGAAAATGCAGCAGTACCACTTCGCGATGGAGGACGCCGTGATGACCATTCAGTTGAAACCAGATTGGACAAAGGCGAGAGAACCAGAATACTTTTAAATACAAGCTCCGAGGCATTGTCATTTTGACAATGAAAATACCGTTGGAAACTAGCCGAATTTACCATCGAAAATAATGAACCTGTCAACATTACAGGGATACTATCGCAAAGCGGAAGTAGAATCGCAAACATTCAGATTTAGCGAGGCTCTACAGTCCTACAGCAAAGCTCTGAGTCTGCAACCGAATGATCCGAGTATACTAGACGCCATGAACAAGGCTTCCAAGCAACTGGTCAAAGACAGAAGAGGTGATAAATTCTAAAATTAAAGTTTCTACATATCGATCATAAACATTCTATTCAAATTTTCATCAATAAACGGTTCTTTATTGTTTCAGCCGATCAACAAATACCCTGGCTGGGTGCAGGTGTTGGAATTATCCTCGGTGTTATCGTCGTAATCGCTGATTACGTTTTCACTAACAAGCCAACGTTAACGGTACGTGAAAAAATACGAAAAAACCTCATATTGACAAAAAATTTGTATCGTTTGCTGCATAATAACTGAAATAATGGTTATGGAAATACTATATTTTAGTTTAATCTTCTATAAACAATAGTAATGCCTATGAATAAGAATTGCAGTAGGAACTGTCAGAAATTTCACGATAAAACAGGTCCACCAAAAATTTTATATTTATTACGACATTTGTTTAAATTGTATTATATTAAATACCTGAAAAAAATGAAATAATTTTTGTGTTATATCAACTAAAGAAAAAAAAATTGGGAAAATAACACAAATGTAGAGTAAATCTACTAAGACAGTTTTTTTTTAGTTCAATTTTTCCAACAGTGGAGGCATTATTCCGAGAATGCACCCTCGAAATTCTATAAAGTTCCTCCGTATATCACAAATGGTCAGTTTTATGGACATAAATATCTACCCTACTCGGAAAAATGTGTAGTTATAGTTACTATTCATACCTATGGGTTGAATATGGCATCAACTAAATTCTTTATAGAATACCGAACCAAAGTATAGTATTCCCAATCATGATTTCAGCTCAAATGACTATTTTCATAGAACAAAAATAGGACATTTTTTCATTGTGCAATTGTTGTTATATTTCTGTATAAAAATTCAGAGTCATAATTTGAACACTGCAGAGTAATGTGCGTTCATCGATGAAACTGTACATTTCTTGTTTTTTAAGTACTGAAAAAATTCCTGAGACAAATTGTTCGGAAAAACACGTTTTTCTAAAATTCACTAAAAAATTCATAACTTTTTCAATTTCCAGTATTTTTTCTCAAAAAATTAGAACGATATTCTAGAATTATGGTACTTTGACAAAAAAAAAAATTAGTCTTCCAGAGAGTATATTTATTTCGAAGGTTGGAATTGACGATTCGAGGCTTGAGAAAACAAAAGAATGAAAAGTGTTTATTCATACATTTTTCCAGTTTTTACCTGTTTACTACTCGTATTATTCGATTGAATAATAAATCCGTTTCAAATCGCTGTTTTTCCGTTCGTTCATTTTTTTTCCCTCTATTATGAGGCGTGAGCGAATATGCGCAATTTTTGTTTCGATTTTACGCCGGAATTCAACATCGATCTTGATGGTTTAATTAATTACCGTTACGATCGATTAGGAAATAAAAAAAGAACCGGAGCGCAGGTGCTTATATTATCTTCGGAATCGTTACGTAATACTTGTTGTTTACTTGCCGCACGCAGGTGATCTTTGACACGCTCTATAGACTACAAATACGCTGCACTAATGAACCGTTTGCTCCTGACTATTCGTCTACCTTCGACCATAGAAAATCGGTAACAATAACCCAAGGAACCTCCTTCCATTTTCGGAAAATAAAGGCATCCAAATATTCCTGCGGGATTTAGCCTGTTTGTGAAAAACGTCATCCTTTTTGTCAGGCAGGCCCTAATCCCTTTGTTCAAATGATCCCTTTCAATTTCCGGTTCTACGTCAGTCGAGTAACATGCGATATCTTCGTATAGTTTCATCTTCTTGACACGGTTTCAAATCTTTTGGTGAAATAGTATAACGTAAAAAAAAAAAAAATAGTATTTTGACATTTTAGCGTTTTATCGTGTGAACAGGAGGAAACCATCACAGTTCTCGCTACATTCATATCACATGTGTTGTTCGTTTGAAAGTAGAGTGTAATCTACACCGTAGAGATAAGCGAGCACTTTTCACGCACTTGGTTCATGAAGTAATAATTAACTTGGTATATATATATAGCAAAAGCTCACGCCGTTAGATTTGAACCTTTGTCATATATTTCATATATACATATATATGAGACGGAACTACTTTTCTTGAGGAAAATTGAAGAATAAGAAAATCTCAAACTTGTCCATTTCGGGACTGGATTTGGAAACAATACCTAAATGAGGAAAACTGCAGAAGTTGACTCAGCAAAAGATATACTATATACATTAGCGCGAGTCAACCTGTATACACACACCTGTATAAATGGACAGAGATATAGATGCACCGTAGTCAGCACTCCTGGGGGTCTTGAGAAAGGAGTGAGGGAATGGGGCGAAGCGGATTATGTACCTACTTGGGGATTAAATCAATTAAGGGGGTACATACACCTCAAAATGTAAAAAAAAAGTCTAAACTGCCAAAAGTCATTTTTCATATTTTAGAATGTTTTTCACACGATTTTGGGGGACACATTTTTTTTCTATGTAAGATGCACAAAATAAAATCTAACCAATCAAACTATTCAGTAAAGAAGCCTTTTCAAAATGAACAGAGAACTTCTCGATCCGATGAAAATTGTACCAGATACTGATCACTTTTTAGAATAAAATAGCGTTTTTACTACTCGAGTAAAAACAAAAGTTATGAAAAAGTTCTCTGTTCATATTGAAAAGGCCCCTTTAATAAAAGGTTTGAGACCAGAAGAACTAAAATCGGTCCACCGGTAGATTTTATTTCGTGCATCATAGACAGAAAAAAAATTCTATCTGAAATCATGTGAAAAACCATTCAAAAATCTCAAAAATGACTTTCGGTGGATTTGATTTGTTTGAAATTTTAAAACAGAGAATTGATTAGATCGCCTATATGAGTATTGTAACCTTTCCGATCGAAAGCTCTTCATTCGCGTATACGAAATTCTAAAAAAGTTAATCGCAGTATTAATTTTCACTGTCAATTCCCTCGAGATATTTAATTTATTTCAGTATTTATCGCCGATATTCCCACGTTGAGGTGCAGATAAGCTGCCCATGCCGTGTCCAGTTGACCCTGAACTAGTACAGGTATTAGGTAGGGAATACATTCACATGCAAATCTGCTATCTTCTCGGTGACGGAATATAAATAGACATTCACACAATGCGCGAATCGGTTGGATCGTGTCGATAAAAATTCTATACTTATGGCAATAATTTAAATTTCAAATCGTCTCAGTACCTGAAGACGAATAAATAATCTTTTATGATTTTCGATCACGATCCAGCACCCACTGCTGATGGCTCTGCTGACGATCGCCATCGCGATGCTCGGTTTTGGTATCGCTAAGGGGTGCCGATACTTCGTCAAATGTCAACGACGGTCGCTGCTCGAGCCACCGTTGGATCTGATGGACGGTGGGAAGGAGGAAATCGCGGAAGACTCGCAAACCGATAAGAACAACGAAGACAAGGATAAACAGCATCCAAAATACAGCAAAGCTCAGGCTAGACAACGGTTCAAGAAAGGAAAATCGTAGCAAATCGTCCAGGCAAACGATGTCGTGTTTAATATCGTCTAGTTTCCCAAAGGATGAGACTCGCATGATTTTACTGACGAACGTAGTCAGAAAGTCGATCAATCGAATCAATCGAGTTTTAGAAAATTTCTCACCCTCGATAATTAAATTTTCATCACTCTCTGTCCACGTCAAGTAATTTTCATGATCACGATCGAGCACATGGATAGAATTTTCACCCCCACTTGTGTGTATGTATCGTCGAACTTTAGCGACATGTTTTTAGATTACATCGTGTGTCTCACATCGGATCGCGAGTACAGAATACTGTATGAGGTAAACGAGAGAAATGTGTGGAATTTAGGTCTAGGTTCATACATCCATCCTATATACGTATCGGTAGTTATTTGGTAATTGTATACCGAATAGTAGGTCAGCTCGGAGTAGATTAAACCTACTCTTGTTCAGGTGTATATTGTAAGCCTCGTTTTTTACCGTATTTGTACGATGTATTGGATATAATAGCCGTAAGCGAACCCTCGAATGCAGCAGAATTAAGGCTTCGCAATTATATCTCGTGATATTTTTATCGTCGATCTATCTATCATCCGACTATTTAGATCTTAATTATCTAAAGTCAAGTCTGATTATAATAGAATTAGATATTCAGATCTATTCACTACATCTTCGAAAACTCGTACATCTCTTTTTCTAATCATAGCCATAGACGAGATGCGTGTTAATTATACAGCGATCATCAAAGATGCACCCAAATCTATCGAATAAATGAATCTAGCGTAGACTGTACACGTACTGTTGCAATGTTTCTATTATTTAATGATGAAATTCCTGCAGGCAAAATCACTTTCTATGAATATATTCGGTATCGTTATAATGAACAATGAATAAATAAACAGATAATGAATCTGAAAAGGGTTTTATTACTGGTGTGTGTGTATGTACACCTTCGCCCATCATATACATTCATTTGTCTAATCATTTTATCTACCGGTGAACATCGGGGGTGAAATGAATAGCCACGTGACCCTATATATACCTGTCCCAAACATACAGTCCGTCTACCAGGATTCCCGTTTGATCAAAGTGGTTCCACCCATTGGATAGTCAGACGCGAGCTCCGTCTGTGTCGATAACCCTAAATATGCATATAACATATATTATGGTGGCCACTGGTCAGGATGATATAAAACAAAACAGAATGAAAGATCCACGCGCGCAGCAATTTGTTTTTTCTTCCTCGCGCGGAAATCTTGATGGAAATAGTAGCAAAACTTGTGTACCTAAATTATTAATAAAAAAAAGTGGTCTCAAAAATCGTTTTCTTTCACCATTGTTTCAGAGAATTATTTATTACATACTTGAATAACCACTAATTCGTTCGAATTTCAGTCAAGGAACAATTTTAATTTCATCAGGAAAAGTCAGGGATTTTTTTAACTCTTTATATACTGGCTACCATGTATAAATTTGGGATTATTTTATTACAGTTTTTTTTTTTTTTTTGGTTTGTTTTTCAACTGATTTCAACTACTGTATGTGTGTTCAAACAAATTTGCAAGAATATTATATTTGTGTAGAATAAGCAATTAATGATAATTGAATACTGATTCGAGTTTTTGTGATAAATAAGCATTTCGCATGAACCGCGTGGACACTGTCAGATAGCGAAATAGGTAATATTAAATGTTGATAAAGCGAGCAGCAATGCTTTGCGCGTCTCGAATTATCCCGTGTGACATTCGACTCGAACAGGTAAATTTCTGGACCATTAATTCACATGTAATTAAAACTTTCATCAAACTATATCCATGTGCACACGCGTTGGTTTGCTGTAGCGCAGGCTCAAAATCCGGTATTCACATTCCGATGTTAACAAGCCTTCAGCTATCGATAATTTTCAATCCACAGTTACTTTCACACAGTAATCTGTTGCATATACATACGTGTAAAAAAATCATTGACCGTGTAATATTTTGTAGTTATAATTTATTACCGCGGGGATACAAAAAATAATTTTCTACAATTTTTCCTTTATCTAATTTTATTTCGTTTCCATTTCTCAGTTGAGAAAATAGGAGTGATCTATTCCAAAATAGCATAGAGCTCTATACAGCCGGGAAAAGTCTAACTCTTCGGTGCACCGGGACGCTCCAAAAAAGGAGTTGAATTGAAACGTGCACGATTACGTCATTTAAGGCAAATTTCCGCTCATTGAGAATGAATACCCAGGAATAATTTGAATTATAAGCGATTCATTCTGACGATAAATCCCTGCATGTCGGAGCAAGTATAATATCGTGAACCTCCTACATTGTTACTGGAAAACAGCCGAGCGTAATGGGTATTCCATAGACCGCAGGAATGATAACATAATTTTCGTGTTGAAACTTCCACTTTGTAAATATTGCTCATTGCTCGGTAGTTCCGTGTACAGGATATCGAAAATTGATACACCGCTAAACCGGAAGTAAAATCGTGTGTATATGTACAACATGTTATCGCTGACGGTAAGGATTAAAAAAAAAAGTATCTCGGTCGAACCGTACAACCCGTTGGTATCGAGGTCCAAAGGCCTCAAAGGACAGTCAGACACACGTGAAACATGTTACTAATCCACAGCTTATGCATTTTATCATAAACCGGAAGTACACCGTCTCACAGGTACTGTGGTCCGGTCAGGCGGCAAAATAACGGATCCAGTGATCAAGCATCACTAGCGTAGTACTACATAGATATGTGGGAAATAGACAAAGACTTCTCTGTAAGATCTAGACGAGGGCTTCTTCGAAGTCCAAGAGAAAGGGAAAGAGAGATAGAGAGAGAAAGATCGAGGTAGAGAGAGAGAGAGGGCGATAAAGGCGAAGTGAAGTGAAGTGAAGTGAAGTGAAGATGAGTACTCGAATTTACGCGAGATCGGATTCTACGCTCAGGCAACAATGAACTTGGCGGGGGGGGCGCCGGGGGGCGG
>JAFFZH010014619.1:0-12882 GCA_018420115.1 Euura saliciscinereae
TTTTTTTTTGATGCGTTTTTTTTGTTTTACTTGTCACGATGGAAATAATCAATTATTGAAAGAATCTCTTAAACGGGTATCAAAACGATCCTTTCTCGTCAGTAATTCTTTCCAACGACCCCGCCGATAGTATCCTCTGCAACTTTGTTCATGTAAGATACACGTATCCCACGAGGTACCAGTTTAGAATTTAAATGAGAACACCTACATTGTACGTTACATACAACTACTGATCGGGACAGTTACGATGCGGAAGTGATTCGACAGGCTGTATATCTATCACTAAAACGTGTCGAATCAATATTATTGATCATGTGTCAAGTGCGGAAAGTAGCTGATATCAGATGAATATGAATTTTACAAACTTTAACCTCCGCATCTCAGGGTAGGGTAGATGCACCGTTTTTGACCACCTTAGTACCGTATCTGGCCAGGTCGATGGCATGTAAAAATACACTTTAACTAATTAATTATTGGAAAACTGTATCCAAGACAAAAGCACCAGAAATGAGTAATCAACCTTCAAGAACTGGCCTACTCTTGTCTATTTTTTGACATCTGAGATTATCAACTTTTCGTATGCAGACCTCCATGTTGGAATATTAAATATTGTAAATCTGGCTCCGGATCTGTGACCATCGACCCCGAAAACCCTGAGGTAGCAATTTTCACGAAGATTGCACGACCCGATCGCGAGAAAAACTAGCGACGAGTGGCTTGGAGTGCACATGCGCGAGAAAAAGCCCTAGGGCGAAAAGTATATAGTTTGCGTTGCGCGACTATCGTTAATGATGAATGAATAAAAATGAGAAAAATGTATAAAACTCACCGGTGCATTGTGGACAGCAATTTCCTTGTTCGGTGAATATGTGAGCGGCAGGACAATGGAGAACTGGACAAGCCTGCTTAGCGCAATTAAGCCGACTATTTTCGCACCTACAAGTCAGGCACGGGTCTTCGGTAGTTACAACAGCTCTTCCGGTCGGTACTTTCTGACCATTTACGTAACAACCTGATGAAACGATACTTATGTAACGAATTCTCTCCATTATAATAATAGTAATAATAATAATAATAATGATCAGACAACGAGAGAGAATGAGAAATCAAAGTAGCAATAGCAGTGGTACTGACCCGCACATGTCGGACAACATTGCCCTGCCGCCGGAGGAGTGGGCTTCGCGCACTGAGTGTGACAACGGATTTTCGATTCCGTAACCACTCCGGTTCTGCACGTCAGTATTGTGCACGGATCGGCTGGGTCTTTCCATTCGGTACCAGACGAATGATGAACCCCGTTGTGAGTGCAGCCTGGAAAAATGACAATCCATCCGAGTCGATGATTAAGAAAAGATATAAAATCGGTTGTTCGATTGGAAAGAAAAATGAAGGATTTAGTCAAGATTTGAAAGGATATTTCGCGTCGGGCTGTCTGAAAACCGTTTATCGTTTCTTTGAAGTAGTAGAAGAAGAAGTAGAAGAAAAAGAAGAAAAATAAGAAAAAATTAAAGTGACAAGTTTGAGTGAGCGGAATGTTCAAGGATGAGACCTAAGTACACAAGGTAATATTTGCATTGGGTTAATGAATATATATGCGGCAACGATCTCGAGAAAAAGGTTTTCTCCTTTCGTAACAACTTACGAATATACAATAACATACATTAATTTTTTTTTTCTCAAATTCATTATTATCTACACGGTAAAAGAAACAATATCTGCAATTGAATTTGATTCATCTCGTCATGCGCACGGGATGAAGAATGAGAGGGGAAAATAATGAATAAAAAATAAGTAAACAGAACGAACGTAAAACATCGATAGGTATAGGCGGACGGGAAACAATGGTTAATTTATCTGGCTATTCAGTACGCGGTCGTTGTACACCTGGTTGAGTATACGCCAAGATGAAGAAAGCAGGTGTGCTTGGCTGCTGGTGCTGCTGGTGCTGGTGCTGGTGCTGGTAGGTATTGCCGTTGCTGGTGCAGCGCAACAGTCCAAGGAATGTCGAACGAGCTGTGTGCTCGTATGGAATATTTACCTGTACAACGGCGACAGCACTCGTCATCTCGTGCCTCCAGTAGCATGTAGCAGCCCTCAACACTCGGGCATTCTGGCTGGGGGCATTCTACGAAACCATTCTAAAAAAACGGGAGTAGAAAAAGATTAATGTGACTAATGGCCGCCGCTCTCTTACTTATATCTATATCTACATCTATATATCTATATATCTATACAGGATTAATATACTCTGAAAGTTATGTGAGCCTCGCGTATGTCGACGAGTATTTTATTTTAACTTTTTTTTCTTTTTTTGCTGCTGTTGCCTGCATTGTCAAATATCATCGAGAACACAAACTGTTTTAAATCTTCTCATATACGAAGAATTTTGAAATTTCGAAATGAAATCGCGTGTCTAATGACATAAGGGCGTAAGTGCCAATATACGACGTTTTGCTGTTTATAATGGCATAAAGTCGTATAATTTTTTTTTTTTTTTTTTACGCCAATCGCTCTGAAAACGTTCGAAACTTATAGATCAATTGAAATTACGAGATCGAAAAATGTAAGTGCAAAAGGATACGACCTTCTGCATTTAACTGGGAATATTTTTTATCGAAATTTTCAAAACGACGTTGATTTCGATTTTTCTTTACGTTTCACGAGTTTTCACAGCTATTTGGAAATTTCGTGGAATATGATTTAAAAAAAAAATTGGCGCTTACGACCTTCTGTTTTTATTTTGTTTTTTAATCTCTTCCTTAAAAATTGTAATGAAAGAACGACGTATCCGCCCAACTTACGACCTTTTGCACTTACATTTTTCGAACTCGTAATTTCAATTGATCTATACGTTTTGACCGTTTTCGGAGCTAATGACGTGGAAAAAAAATAAAAAATTATACGACCTTTTGCCACCAAAATCGCGTTTTCGGCGCTTACGACCTTATGCCATTAGACACGCGAAATGTGATTCATAATCAAAGAAGTTGACAAGTGGGCAACGATTTCAATATAAAACATGAAATCCGGAAAATTTATAGGGTGTCTACTCTATTCAGGATCTAAAAATTCCCTGAGAATTCCAGGATATTCCAGGAACTTTTTTTTTCATTATTCAAAATATATTCGACTAATTTTTTTTTTTTGTTTTTTGCAAATTGATCACTCATACAAAAATTCCCTTGATTGAATCAAATATTCATTGAGATTTCCAAGATATTCAAGGGGAAGAAAAAAATCCCTGAGATTTCCAGGACTTTCACGAAACCCTGGCAAAATTAGTCTTAGACCCGTTCAAACGTCAAGTTATTTAGCTCGACGTTTTGTTTTTATGCTAAAAAACGCAACGAATCGCAAATGACAAATTGAATCAAGTTACGAGTGCTCGATTGACGATATGAATTATAGTGCACTTTATTCGTCTTTGATTGTAACTTGATAATTTTTCGATTCGGAATATGTGTGTAGAGCGAATCGTATGCATCAACCCCTTTATAGGAGCGTAGAGACTGGTGACTAATTGAACGACGCCTTGGTATCTGTTTAATCTTTCATTTAACGCTCACACGGTGTGGAATAATCATTTCGTTGGATCTGTAACGCTCTCTCGTTTTGGTATACTCGATAAGGAACGAGAAGTGGTGGAATAAGAATGAGAATAATAATAATAATAATAATGATTATAAAAATCCATTAGGTGACACATTACTTGGGATATTCTCTGACCGTACTACTCATCATAAAGTCCCCCCATTTCATGACTATATACCTACCTACTCGTGCTATAATTAAGTCAGTTTTATCTGGGTCAAAAGTATCTAATATACTTTGCTGGAGTAACAATGTATCATGATACTCGCGTGTACGCATGGACCACTTCTTTTTTTGGTTGTTTGTTCATTTCATTTCATTTTATATCATTTTTTACGCTTAAAATGTTCATCGGTATCGACTTCGGCTCAAGGGATTCAGGGTATGATGCTTGACGTTTGTTGATGGAAATTCAATAATAATCCCGTAATATGTATTGAAAAGAACATAGAATTTTTGGTGGAACTGTTTAAACATTTTATTGTCTATCAGCGTGGGAGACAGATTTTCAGTAAATTGACTATGGTCTTGAATCGTTGGTGTAATTTGTATAAGGATATCGAGTTACATAGATATATTAGCTAATTCCGATGGGTTCTATTTTTAATTGCAATAAATATCCATTCTATCGTACTTTATGTTGAATAGCTTTTAGCGAGAAGATCATTTGGGCTAGAATTATGAGTGAGAATCTTGATTAACGTATAATTACCGAGGTATGGTCAGTCCTATCAACCATCCGCACGTGTGTAAGTGTGTTTGTTTATCTAACGTTGCATTAATATCATCATTTAGAGATAATAACACCGACCCTAGTCTCATTACTCGTTAGATACATGACTCGATACATATTTCTTGATTTTTTTTTCTCTCACTTATTCATCAGTTAATTTCGTCATGTACTATACTCTACGTACGCAGTATGCAATGTCAAGTTTACGATACTACACGATGCCAATCAGCATTAATGACATATAATTTTAGAAAGCGTTTCTAGCATATATCATAAAAATACGTAATTATCAATATTCTTGTATAATCTTTTTTTTAATCCCCCTCCTTTTTCTTCTTCTTCTTCTTCTTACAACTGTAATAAAACTAGATTCTCCATAGTTATAAAACTGCACCGCGGTATATTTTCCACTCTTTGCACGCTGGAAATACCTGGAAACGAGATGTGGATGGAATGTAAATTATTCTATTCAGTTACCTCAACCTCCTAGAATCGCGCTCAGACATTTCATACGCTTATTATCATTCAGCTATTGTGACGGTTATGTACGTACATACGTACCTCAATGAAACATTACCTTTAACTGTTCTAGGCTAATCGGTCATTGCTGATGCTATAACACTTCTCAGAATCGTATCTGGTCGATTGTTAGGTAAGCTGAACGATAAGAAGACAAAAAAAAGACGCTCTTTCGTTTCGTTTCTTTTTTTTTCTAACGCTATAATAACGACATTGATACAACTTTTCGATTTCCTTTTACGCCTGGACCTGGACCCGCTACGCGGGGACTCGCTGAATCGATACTTTGCAATGCGTTTCTGTTCTCTTGTTATTTCTCTGTGGGCGGATCACATTTTTCCCCATTTAACCTTTAAGGTCAGTTTTGAGGTCAGACTAGCCTCGCCTTACAACAAATGCGAATAAATCTTCCCCCTTCTTCGTTAGAATTAAATTTTTATATTTATATTTCGTTGGTATCTTAGCTAGAATTTTTAGTACCTAGAATTATTTTGAAATCTGAGATTCTGGAAGAGGATAGAAGATAAAAAAAAAAAAAAAAAAAAAACGAACCTCGTGGTCGTGTTACTCCAGAGGAATTTAGTCAGTATAGTTATTCGATGGTTTTAAATCTTGTTTAAAGTTGTTAGAATTTCACTACTCGACACCGATGGCCATTAAGGATACCATTAGTTCCATAAACGTCGACACCTAGGCTCCGCGAGGTGATATCTGTAGTTACAATTTCTAACTTCTGCACTGACACATTAGATGGATAAAAACTAAATATCGGATGTCCATATGGTAATAATAATAAGTTATCCCAAAGTGTGTGTTCGTCTCTCTAATTTATTATTCGTCACTCATTCGTTATGAATTCTTCAAGGTGTTCAAAACCTGACGATTTTTTGAGTGTGAGAAATTCCGAGTACCTGTATCAGATTATTCTCACCTTACAGATGCACGTGAAACATTTGGAATTCGGTATCTCTTTGAGCGTGACTTCTTCGCCCTCGACTTCGCAGGTTTGTCGAGTTCCTGTAACACGTGTGAATTAAATATCGAAAAAACAAATATGGTGGATTATAAAAATACATTTAAATTCTCGCCTAGGAGAATTTATCGATTTTTAAGTCCCTGGTTTTCGTTAATCTTGGTCCCTGGGAAAAAACGTTATTCAATATCGCGATATCGTTTAATTAATTCGTAATACTCAAAGTATAACCATCAAGTTATAAGTATCGCCGCGATGCACCCCGGTGATAACCTTTAATCGACTAAAAACTACCAACAACTACGCAATTATACACACGATACCTAAATGGCGTTAAAAATTAAAGTCTATTAAATTAAACGCCAAGATTATATAGTTACGTGAATAACGATCTATCAACCAATGGAATAATACATCGGTTAGAAAATCGCGGGATATGATATAAACTCTGAACTTTATTGAATAATAATCATATACATGACACGAGTACAAGAAAAAAAGCAAAAAAAAAAAACGGAACGTGTTGAAAACCATATTTTACAAAAACAGCGCAAATTTTTCATATCGCAAACGTAACACACACAGACTCACCATGAATACTCTCGGATGCCTCAACCCCGAGGTGGACGCTGGAGAGGATGACCAACGCCAGAGGTAGCAACCCCATGCTGCCACTGGGTGGGCCTTTTTTCGTTCAATCCTTCGACCTGAAACAGATTTTACAACTCATTAATACTTTAACGACTATAATTCGCGATGCACCGTGCTAAAATTAGCCGCCTCTTTCGCTAGGGTCACGCATAGGGTCAGAGTTTTATAGTTGTGACAGAAAAGAAAAAAACAAAGAGGCAATAAAATACACAGAGACAGTACGACGGAAAAAATATCCTTCATTATCTCCCTGCTGGTTGAAGTGCGCGGAGTTCGGCCATCGTGCCGGGAATCGAGCCGAGCGAGGCCGGAGAGTGCCGAACGCGGCGATTTTCCGCACTCTCTAGTATTTTAAGCAAGCACCGATAATCGTAAGAGAAAATCGTAATAGTGAAGAAGATGATAAAAACTTCGGTCAGTTTGTTTTCTCAAAGACTTCAAATCGATGTGAATATCATTAATTCTTGAATTTTTGCGTCTCTGTGCTAAGAGGATAGAGAAAAAAAGAACACGGAATTTCGTTCGGAGGAGCATATGTAGTGTTTGCTAGATACTTTGGTAATTATTATTGCAAACAATAATCCGAGCTACGTTACGTTACGCTAAGGTAACTCGGAATATGTGTTACACGAAGGTCAGGTATGTTGTTATAATGTACGAAATGTCCGTGGCTGATGCTGGCTAAGAATTTATCTTCATAAATATAAGCAGATATTAATTATGAAACCGGATGTAGTACGTCTGCGAAATTTATCCATTGAATATTCAATCAACCTCTTGGTAAACCCTCTAGCCTCTTTTCTATGGCAAATAATGATAAACAGTATGAAAAAAAAATAATAGTTTCCTAATATCCCGAACAATTAGAGAGAAGAGTAATAAGTAAAAAGAAGAAGCTATGAAACTAATAGCCAGAAAAAAAACCCAAGAAATAACATGATTATTATCATCTTTTTTTTCTACTATTTTATAAATTGCTTTAGGTTTTTCGCTAGCCGCGGGACATTTTCTATTTTAGGTATAGGCAAGGGCAAGGTAGGGTTACATACGGAAACTATAATAATTCGTTTACCAGTAGAGTACATAATCAGCTTTATTTTAATCTATTCAAGGCCAAATTTCAATATATTATTAAGTGTCGAGAGCTGAGGCCGTCGTCGCCATAATACCTCTATATATGTATATCTATATGTTAACCGGTAACCGTGTGTATATACATATATATATATACTATAATATCCAAGTAGAAGTGGACGTGTAACGCAACGAGTAAACCGAGGGATCGCTGTTTTGTTTTCATGATAAATAAACAATGATCAAAGAATTAGTTTTTCAAAAACCAATCGGGTAGCATCTTCGAAACAAAATATGCAAATATAATAGAAATCAGAGGGAAAAAAAAGAAGAAAACTGATTTCTACTTCTGTATAATAGAGCCTAGGTTCACTCTATAGATCGTAAATAAGAGAAAAAAAATTAATAAATAAGATTAAACAAGGAGTTGTACATTTCTTCTTTTTTTTTTTATCTATATAGTATAAACACAATTTAAAGGTCACCGCGATTAGTGTAACGTATTTTTTTTTTCTTTTCTTCTTTTTTCAACGACTAACGCGATTATAATTTCATATCTTTGCTTTTATTAGACACATGATATACGCGTATAGCTATTTTTGTGAAGCGATTTTTAAAGTAGCTAGAAACTATATATACAAGATAATCGCTTTCGTAACTTTTTTTTTCCTTTCAGTTAATTTATAGCGATTGATTAGAATTTTTTTTTCTTTTTTTTTCTGATAACACAAGTTAGGGTAATGATATATATATATGTAATTATAATGTCAGTTGCGGGTAAAACTAAAAGATGTAATTAAAGAATAAAAAAAAAAATATATATAAAAACAAAAAAATTGTATAAAATATCTGTATCCGGTTCAAAAGTGACGGAATGTGTGGGGGGGGGGGGGGGGATTTTTAACGAGAATTCCTTAAGAGCCACTCACCGAGATCTTGCGCTATTAAACTTTATATAACTTATATCGCAAAAAGTTAAAAATACATGAAATAAGTTAAATTGAAAATTTACGGTGTCATTTCAGCCGCTGCACCGCCGTGTCTGTAACGAATCAATCTTCAGACACTGATAAACCAATCTCGTCTAACTTAATTACGTCAGGCTTGTGGAGAAGAGGTCAAATTTTCTGTTAATTAATATACAGCTACTTGGGTTACCGGCTAATTTCACAGTATAGTCAAAGACATTGCAATTACTCATTAATCTAAATTGTGAAAAACGAATTTAATATGAAAGCAAACAGAACAAAAAAAAAAAAAAACTATTTGAATTACACTCTTATAGACTGCAATTTGCAATTATTTGCACATCTTTTTCTTGTACATAGGAATATTTCTATCAATTTGACAGGTTCTATCATATAACGTCTAACATTGTTTAGGTACCTACTGTATGAATCTGTTCATTATTTATAACAGAAAAATTTATATCAGTTACACAAAAATTATATGTCACTTTATTTGTTGTGCCATTAATTTGTGAATTTAACGACAAAAACACCTTCAAATTTTTTCACTCATCGAAGGGTCAGCCTTCTTCATTCACATACTGATTCTTCTTTCAAATTACGAAAAAGTGTAAAAATTATCAAAAGCTTCACAAAAATGAAAAGAATTCCCTTCATTTATGAAGAAAACATTCACAATTTCAATGAGTGTTATTTTTGACAGAAAAACCAATAACGGGGGTTAAAAAAAAAAAAAAAAAAACGTTCACAACGAACCTAAACTACAACACCTCACTTTCATCATCGAAAGAAAGGATTTTGTGAGTCAATTTGATTCAATAAATCGAATAATCCTTATAACTGAAGTAAGTAACGTGCGCTGACAATCAGTTAAACAAATCTATTATGGTTGATTCGACTACGTAGTTGATTTTGATAAACTGAACTACAAATCCGTTTGTTGCAAATTACAAAATAATTTTTCCAAGAACGCAGTTGGATGATTTCCTTATCTTCTTACTAAACACATATATCTAATTACCCAGTCAAAAGCATAGAATTCAGTCCATGAGTTGAGCATAAGATTTTTCAATAAAAAAAAAACAACTTTTTCTCACACTTGGTCGCAAAATGCCACTTTTCATTCCTCTTGACCCGGCGCAAAACAGATCTTTTCGGCCCTCGGGCGCAAAATTACGTTTTGCGCCCGCTCACTCGGTCTGAAAAGAGGCATTTTTGCAGACCAGGTGTTGAGAAAAAAATATCGTGTGCAACACGGGCGCAAGGCTATTTTGGCGAGTGTGATTGCAGTACACTCGAAAAATAGTGTTTTGCGCCCTTGATACACAATGTACTATTCTCTCTTTGTATAAATCATTGTATACATACATACTAGGTATAATAACGTTCTTTCATTTTACGACGAAGTTAAAAAATAAAATAAAAAAAAAATCAACATTTTGTAGACATCGTACTCAATGATTATGAAATCTCTGTCAGTGCAGAAGCTCGCAGATTTTATGTAACGGATCGACGTGTACACGTGTGAGAGATTAAGGGTACGTATAACCACAGGATGAGCAGAAGCTGAAGCTGATGCTGAAGCTGAAAGGGACGATCATAATCATCTCCTTGGTGTAGCAATTACGGGAAAATGTTACTTCTGCGTAGCAGAATCTTTGCGGATTGAATTTCACGTCTGGGGTCAAAGTTGGTACGTATAAGAAATAAGAAGAACCACGCGAGTTTCGAGTAACCTACCTGTATAACCATACAGAGAGAACAAGATACGTATACCAAGAGATGCTGAGAAAACTCGGGTTAAATTATTATACTACCGTACAGCGATATTAAGCGTCGTGAATGATTACACTCGTCGAGAGAGAAAGAGAAAGAGAAAGAGAAAGAGGGAGATAAGAGATTGTTTAAGCTAAATCTCCGACGCGGGTCGAACAGCGAGAGATGCGGCATTCCGAGAAGACCTCTGGACCAACCAGATCCTCTTTTATGCTCTTATTGGTTGTACCTCCGTAAAACGTTTAACGTTAAATTATACCCTTATGCAATATATATTTTACCTCGCGAAATTGAGATACGCGGGTAAAAAATAGTGATGGATATTTTTTATTAATAACCCTGTAATAATGTACAACAACAAAATTGAGGATATCTGAGGATATAAAAGGCGAAGCGAAAAGACGAGATCAGTTTTTTCTTTTCTTTTCTTTTCTTTTAACTAAAATTTACACTACGAAACTAGCAGGTTTTCAACTTCTCGTTATTTATTTCCTTTCCAGGTATTTTGAATTTTACAAATATGACCTCAGATTCTTGATCAGCGCTTCAAAAAACCTTCGAGTATCAATTTTCAACAAAATCCAAATGTGTTTTTTTTTTTTTTTTTTACACATTTGGTATGCGAAATTAAAACTTTGCAGAACTGACTTTAGATTCGTGATCAGTGATCCAAAAAACCGCATGGTAAAAAATTTCATTTTTTCATTGTTTCAAAATTTCATTTCATTTTGTTATTTGAATAATTCGAACGAAATCTCGATCGAGGCGAATTTTGTCCCGCCAAAAATTGAGTCAAATCTATTCTTATCACCTGAATCAAAGTTATGTCATTCACCTGTATCTTTACTTCTACCTGCCCAGAAATCAAATAATTTGGTTTCTCTTTTGTCTTCTGTTTTTTGCTCCTCCTAACTTTTGATAACGAAGGTACAGCCTATAACGTACTCAAATCCGGCTTTTAGCCGAAATTTTTTTAGCTCATGAGATATTCGAACGAGACATCTCCGTGCCTATATTTTAATTAATGACTGGTTAGTTATATCCATTATCTATGTGGAGAAATTTTCAGGCACTTTGGATAGTGTTTCAGGTGGGAGAGCCTGAATATCGGCCAATAATCACGGTCGAACGATACGGTGCGCGGTGGCTAGTTCCGCGTATGAGAGAAGCTTGAAATTTCAACTAATCAAGTAATTAGTCGAGGTTATGGTAACCGCTAATTTATATGCTAAAAAATTTAGCTAATTTCAATATTATTTTAAGCAGAAATTTTTTTTTCTCTCTCTTTATATCGCGACGTTCGCATCATTACCGGCTTCCCGAATGAACAATTTATTACATATATATTATACCTACGACCGCTATAGAGAATTCCGGCTACTGTTGACAGAATCGTTTTCCTAGTAGAGAAATTGATTTTTTTCCGAGTAACTAAACAGTAAACGAAGATCTTGGAGTTTCTTCGAAACTGCATACGATCGGTTTCTCGAAACTTTTGCGTTCCAAGCAACACCCCGCACTTCCGGTTCCGTTTAAACTTATACTATAACAATTATATTAAATATATATTATATTTCATGTTTTGTAAAATTCGTTTGAATCGGTCTTTTTTTTTTCACTCGATTATTTTGCTCCAAGGAATTAATAATTTTATCAAGTAAATATTTAACTGTACAAAATTATAATAATAGTCATCGTTCTTGATGACAAGTAAGAAAATATCAACTAGAATTGCAAGTATAAGTATTAAAATATATACTTGTTAATAATTATTATATTCATGTAACCGATTTATTGAGTGATATAATTGTTTTTTTTCTTCTTACTCTCGTACCCGATTCATACTTGTTGATAATTAATCATCTTTTTTTATTAGAGACGTAGTCACATCGCGAGAAGTTACCTATACCTATATTGAGTCCGATGGGTCCCTGAATTTTCTCTGTTTAATTACGATTTGATGCCGCCAACTTGGAAGTCGGCCTTGTCTCATCCGCTGGAACAAGGCGGAAGTGACAATGACAAAACGATGATATCAGACGTAGCTGATGTCCGAGTTCTGTTTTCAGCCTTGATACAATTTATCGCCGCTCATGTTACGTCTGTGGATCTCCCTATTTTTTTCTGCTTTGTCTTCTTTTTTTTTTTTGTCAACTTTTGATTATTATCGTGTTTGATAGCGACGAAAGCGGTCAGACCTTAACACACATATGAATACAGGGTGATTCAGACAGAATCCGTGACAAATGTTTGTTATAATCATCAATCCTCGTCAGAATTCGATTTAAAAAATCCTCGGCCATTGAAAACTAATAGATTCGATCAAAGAATTTGATTTTTTCATCCAAAAATTATATTTCTATGATCATTTAAAATTTTATCAGATTCTATCTCCATTTTGCTTCTTTATTAAATTGTACAACACATCATTTAATCAGATCTTATAAAGAATAATATTTAATTTTATAAATATTGAATCTTTTTTCAATTGAAAGAAACTGGTCTCATATATAAAAATTTTATTTGAAAAACACCTTTTATCAATACAATTTCATCAACTCAAATAAAATTGATACGATCTTTTTTTTTTTTTTTTT
>JAFFZH010014619.1:21342-33863 GCA_018420115.1 Euura saliciscinereae
GAGAAAAAAAAAATAAATAAATAAATAAATAAAATCGTGGTAAAAACGAGAAAGCCGGAGACCAGTGGCCAGAATGTCGAGGAGAGATAGTCCCTCACCGCGTTTGCCGCTTGCTCCGGCTGTACTGAGTTCCGTTGCGACTACTAGCCAAGGAGTAGGAGAGGAAGAGAAGAAGCAGGAGGTACCGGAGTAGGAGAAGCACTCTGCTCTCTGGTGCTGGTGCGGTTTGCCCTGTCGAGAGCGAACCGAGCCAAGTGAAACGAGTGCGACGATAGAAGCTGTATGATCGAAGAGAGCAGGAGATACGAAGAGAGAGAGAGAGAGAGACAGTGAGCGGGGGGTGAGAGAACGAGGGACAAAGATAGACGCGAACTCGCGCCTCTGTAGCGGTAGAGAGACAAGGACAGATTTACTTGGGATACATTCGATGGTTGCACGAGAGCGCAACGCGGGCTTTACTCGCGATAAAATGAATACACGCGTACGCGTACTCGAGTGCGCCGGCTCATGCCGACTGCAACTTGCGACCACGGACACAGACTCGGCGATCCGACCGCACACCGTTGCGCTTACGCGTCGCATGGTAGCGACAAGTGTCTGTTTTGTGAGCTGGACGAACCGCATTGAGAATGCTGCTTTCTCAGTTTCTTGATTCCCGCGACGACGGACGTTGGAACCTATGGGTTCGTTTAGTTGGGGAGATAGAGAACGAGATCCGATTCTACGAGCTGAAGAGCCTCGCATCGATGCGCAGGCCTATTTATTCGCGATGCAGAAGCTCGGTCTCAGAGATAGGGGAAATTATTCGATTTTAATTACCATTTTTATGCCAATAGGTTCTTCATCGTTTTCTATAATGTGTGGCGAATTGAATCTTCTATTATTTTTCGAGGGAGAAATGACTCGAGATTTTACTGACACATTATTATTGTTATCATTATTATTATTATTTTGGTAATATAATTCAAATTAATTTTTTTATCGATCATTATTTTATTCATTTCCTCCGTCATTTCTTATCATTTCATTTATTTCCCATTATTTCAATTACTTCCTCGGTTATTTCTCAATATTTCACGAGCTTTTTCGATTTTTCATCTATTCACACCACAATTCTCAATCGTCGATTTATAAAACTCGCCGAAATGTACGGAAAGAAATACTTCACGGTTAAGTACCTTGAATCTCCTGCGAAATCATCATCACAAAATCTCCTAATTCCTCTTTCTCATTGAACCATTCAAGAATACTCGAAATATCAACTTTCATTAAAATCGGACAATTTTTTTGTCGCTAATTCAAAATTTTTTTTTCATACTCTATCAAATGTACGTAACAGAACTTTGGATTTTATCTCATCGAAGAAAGTTCTTCGGCTACGAGTACTCGCTACACCGAGGCCATAGAGTTATGACTCCAGTGTGTCTGTCTCCTCAATATTTTTTCTCCTGTCCAATTCGCAAGGACACACGTGCGACGATAATTTCCCCAATACCGATTCCTCAAGTTTGTCATTAACACAGTGAACCGGACGTAATTACAGAAAATCTATCAGCCGCGTGGAATAATTAGACGTGAAAAACAAGACTGGAGTTGATAATTCGATATCTCAATCTGGACCGGAAGTTGGGAATTATTCAATGATAAGAGGGTAGAGAAATTTTTTCCCTCGGACAGTTGAAATTCTCTATCTTTGACTTCTTCGTTACGATATACAAGATGCCTCGAATCTCAGCATCGTCGAATAATTATTATCGTCTGAAAATATATCTGTAAAGTTGTTCTAAATATAGAAACGACTCTGAGATACCGAACGACAAAAAATTATAAAAATAGATCGAGATACGATCTTGAATCAAAAAACAAATTACATAGTAGAATCTGGGTTCTCAATCAGTCGCGGTGTGTCACCTCGAAACCTAGTGTAACGCAGAGTTTAAACTATATAATCGGCCATTTTTTTTTATTATTTTTTTTTGGTCCTTGATTATATCATCTGAATTGATTAACGATTAACCCAAATCTCGATATTTTTATAATCCATATATATTAACGAGATCAGCGAAGTTTACGTGGGTCAGATACAAATTTATCACACAAGGAAATATAACGAACAATAAGTTTTTGCATTGTGAAATAAAGATAAAATTTCGCGAGTTGCGGCTAACTGTTTGAACAGACACGGGATAGCCGATATAGAAGGCGGATCCGAACAAGACGGCAACATTCCAACGCACATATACGTCGAAAACAGGTATATACATATATATGTATATGTATATGTATATACGATATTTGCACATAGGTATATTGAAGCCTAACTCTATTCGTGAATTATTATAATTCTGTTTTCACTCGCGTTACGTCGCAAACTCAATTAGCCGGGCAAAGAAATGAAAAGAAAAAAAAAACGAAAAAGAAAAAGAAACACCACATTTTTCAATATCTTGTCCAGAGGCAATATATATGTACGCGTATATACACACAGGACTTCACAATCTATCCACTCATATGTACCTACTATACGTTATACAGACATGTGTGTACATCTAGGTATTCACGTTATACCCGTCATAAAGCAATATATAGACGCGAGATAAGATTGAGAAAGAGAGGGAAAAAAATCTGTCTTTTTTCTTAAATTGTTTTTTTTTTTTTTTTTTTTTTTTTTTTTTTTTTTTTTCTAATCACTTTTACATTACCCTTATAGACAAAAACTACTGGATGTTCGAATTTATCATCAAGCACGATTGAAATTGAATAGTTTTCAATAATTTTCGATAAGAAATTGAATAGTTGTCAATCTTATAGTCTATCTGTATCTATGAATGAACAAGTGGCATCAACGCCCAGCCCAAACCCCTTGACTTAGAAACTTGAAATTTGGGCAACATGTTCCCTTCCCTTTGTAAACACCCGCTAAGAAGCGATTTTTCGAAATTCGCCCCACAAGGAGAATAAAAGGGGTAAAACATGTTTTCGCGGATTCATCGATATCTCCTCGGCCCGATAAGATATTCACTTCGTTTTGGCTTCAAATTATTGCTCATTCAAATACCTAGAAAGTAGTTTAAGCGTTTTTTGAAATTCGACTCCTAAGGGAATGAAAAGGTGTGAAACCAATTTTTGAAGCGCGTAGCCCCTAGTTCTCAATAAGAAATTCGGACATCCAATAAAATACTTTTCTACAAGGGTTCACGAATGTTGATTACGTTCATCGGCGTTATAGTATCATATGTATTTTATTTTATGTACACAATGATTATGAAATAAAAACTTCGCGCACTTGTGATAAAAAAAAATAAAAAATTAATATCATTCCCATAGCCTTTTACGCACCTGCGGCGGCTATAGACGTTTCTTTACGGGTTCATCCGCGTGAGTTTTGCCACCGTAAGACGCATTGGTTCAAAAGAAGGCACAGCGCGCGAGACCTAGAGAGTAACGTGATCGCATATATATGTATATATCGCGAGAGAAAGTTTTTGTCACGATCATTTTTTTATTTTTTTTAATTTTATTTCATTTTTCTCTTGTTTCGAATAATAATTTCCGGAGTGAATAAAATTTTCTATCAAATTTATTTATTCTTTTCCTCAATCGATATAATTATCTTTTGTCGTTTATTTTTTGTTTTCTTCTTCTTTTTTTTTTTTTTTTGTTGTTGTACAGTTTACGTGGCGCCATGTAACTATTCGTTTTAACCAAGCGTGAAGATGAAGATGAAATGAAAAGAGATAAATGGATATAAATTGAGATGAATGAAAAAGAAAAAAAAACTGAATAGGTAATAATTGGTTAATGTGCGAAGGTGAAGACTGTACGCAAAAGAAAGAAAAAAAAAAGGAAAAAGAATGTGATGATAATAATAATGATAATTCGCGCATCAAATGTATGCATGTATGTATGTATGTATATACGTACATATAAATGAAAAAGTGGAACGAGCCTAATGGCATTTTTTGAGTATAGTATAAGTATGTACAACATACGTTACACACGTATTAACGTACCTACCATACGTATCGTTATACGTACACACTATACGGTCTAATGTAAGTTATCCTCGGGGCAGCGATTATATTGAGAATCAGTTATTAGTTTTGGCCCCCATATAGACGAGCGTGACCCAATTTCGATTTACTTCACGTCCTTCAAACGGCCAACAACTTCTCTGGGCTAGACGCGCACCAGTCCCATATAACACTATACCGACTGTTGACGGCAATCAAACCGACCAAAGCGCCTATATACCGAACAGAATGAGAGGGTAAAGCTGAAAAAAGAGAAAGATAGTGAAAGAGAGAAAGAGAGGGGGACGTGGATCGATTATGTAATGATATACACAACCGTCTGATGGAAATATGCGGCTCTCTTTTCTCTCGAATTTTGTATCGTGCACACATGGGTATAAGGTATATTCAACCGTAGCTTCATAGCGTGGTCGAAAGAAAAAAAAAACTAGATAATCAGCATAGTTGATTTTGGATAAAACACAATAAATTAACGATTAAGCGGATTGTTTCTGTGTAAATAATCTGAATAAATGCACAACATATCACATAAGTCAGACTATTGCAAGAAGAGGTGAAAAAAGAAGACAATGATCGAAAATGGATATCAGATTGGCTTTTGCCAGGATCCAAAGTACGTGCCAATACATCGTTTTGGTACTTCCTTTCTATTTGGAGGTTAGATGCAGCCGCAACTCTTAATGGACGCCACGGTGCTCACCTCCCTGCGCGCGCAGCCATGCAATGCCTTCTAGAATAGTCCGTCGTACCCTGAACACTTTTCCAACGTTTCAATGGGTCTGGAATTAATTTAGCTAGTTCGACGTTACATTAGAATCGCGATATCAAATTTTTCGATTGAAAATCACGTTTCATCGACAAATTCTAAACCGATGATAGATAATTGAAGAAACACCGTTTCACCCCGTTCCCCCCTATCATTAAATGAAATAAAAGATTGAAGCCATTCGGCTGGCTCTTAGGTTGTATGAGACCCAGTTAATGACCATGATTAGACTGATGTCAAACTCATCGACAAGGGTAGTGGTTCCGTCCGAACCTTACGATTAAAGTCAAGACTCTTCGAAGACGCGTTGCGTTGAAAAGCTGTGGGAATTTTGTTGTTGTGTTTCTAGGGAAGATAATGGTCCTCGTTCTCCTTGTACAACCGACGTTTATAACAGTAGAGCCTGTAGGTATAAAACGACCATGTGATATCCTTGAGTTGAATAGAATCAAAGTTGTAGTCCAGTCCCTAACGACTAAGGTCATGGCCTTTTAGAAATTGAAATATCATTTTATTCATTGAACCCAAATGATATACTGCCCGTCGTTTATTTATTTATTTTTTATTCGTTTTCAAGGCGTGTACAAGATAGATATCATATCGGTTGCTGCACACCTGCAGTTTTCAATTTTTCTATATGCAAATTAGAAAAATAATTATTCTCCGATACGGATGTAGAAGTGTTTCGGTATCGTGGTATGTCCACGGATTCGGTGTGGATAATATTCGGCTAAGTATGCATGTAACGCGGGAATAATACGAGCTTTATAAATAACAAACGGCGTTTTGATTACGACACGCGTCACTGGCAAAGAAACATTATAGGTCAACGTCCTGGTATGGAAAGGCAATTACAACCATGGATAGCTTTTTCTGGCCAAACTTGCTCCGGCGTCCTCCCGGACATCTTCCGTTATCGGCAAGGCCGTCTTGGCTCTAGGCGAGGAATGTTGAACGATATCTAGATATATACACCGTGGATAAGACTCGAATTTATATAGTATATACTCTCTTAATCACAACCTGATAGAAAAATGAGACAAAAGAAGACGGACAAAAAAAGACGAAAACAAAATGTCACGCTCAGCGGTTTGAGAGTGACTTGAAATTTTTTGAAGATTTAAAATCACTAATAAAGTCCAATTTCTGTTTTTCAAATTGATTACGTATGAAAACAGGAAAACACTATTTCATTTGAAAATAATAGTGATGGGATAAAAAAAAGTTGAATGTTCATTAGCAAGAGGCATTTTTGTGTGAAAAAAACCTGTTTATTTAGTAATTTTCGAATTTTTTTATTTGAAATTTGAAATTACACAAAGATCAAATATATAAATGAAAGTAAGAAAAAAGGAGCCGCGAATTGAGAGTCATCGCCGGTCAGCGGACACTGCGCGAGACATCGAGACACCGGGGGACGTCCAGGTCACCACCTGGGGACCACCGACTGTATCCAACGAGTACTCGGAGCGGTTAACATGCACAAAGTGGACCCCACGTGGAGCCGAAGGATTCTTCTTCCATCCGCCTTAGCTGCTGGGAGCAGTCCGGCTCACACAGGCAGCCCACCGTCAGGAGCAACCAGCATCCGCGGTGCGGCGAGCCAATTGGGGTCTACGAGCCGATTCTCTGCAGTGGGTCGTGGGTCGTGGGCCGCGCGCACCTGTCCGCCCGGCTCGCGAAGAATCTTTGGGAGGTTTCAATTGACTTATCTTCTCCTCAAAGGCGTAGCCCTTCGTCTAACTCTGCGGTTGTTCTTCTTCTTTTTCTTTTTTCATCTTTTTTTTTTTTTTTTGCGTCCATCCTCCTTTTCTATTGCTTATTTTCTGCTATATCTGCCTTCTACTCGGTCCCGTCTTTCTTTTTCTTCTTTACCTCTTGGTTTGTTTTTTACTTTCTCTCTTTTGTTCCACCTCTCGAGCCGGGAGGTCCGAGGGATTGGGACGTTGAAACAACGCACTAATACACATTCATGATAAAAAAAAGTATAGGGGAGACCGGGATGAAGACGGCCCTAAATGTTTGAAGAATAAAAACATGAGTTATTTGAGGTTCGAGAATCGTGCGAATTGTTTCATCGGAAAGATTGATCTTTTAACTCTATACATATATTTCATAATATTCGACAAAAATTTGTATGCTGGGCCTCATTGTCTCATTGTAATTGAATTCAGTATCATCTATAGCTGCTAGTTTCAGCTCCATGTCTTTCAATAGCCCCAAAGTACTCACGATCACAGTTTTCTTTCAGTGTTTTTCAATTTCGAGGTTAGGTTCAATCGCGACTCTCAATGGACGCCTCAGCGCTCACCTCGCTGCGCGCGCAGCCAAGCGATGCCTTCTAGACTGGTCCATTTCACCCCGACCACTTGACTTCTAGTATTGAAAATCTACTGACCCCACTTGTTTTTGGATACTTGAAGGGATCTCAGCAAAATAAATTTCGAGTATTAGATTAAAAAATCAAGCTTAATCGCGACTGAACAAGTTTAAACCTTATTCTTGTTAATTTCGTGTTCTATTAGGATCGTTGTGAACCTATCTTCGTATAATATAACAAAACGCGCGGTATAAACTTTTTCATATGAAGGATTCGTGGAACCTGTGAAACATTATGACGTCAATGTTTCAATTTTTCAGGAAAAAAACTCTCCGTTCAGGCAACTCGGTCCTTGTGGATATTATCTACTTCAGTTTATTATTATTATAGTATGACTAACGTTTTTCCTCTATCCTATATAATACTGTTGAAAGTTATTCAAATGATTTATAGATCGAGACTATAGCTAGCTAACCGACTGCCTTTGCCGATTCTTCGAAACCTTACCGAAAAACTATTTTTAATGGTTTTCGAAATACGACGAGGGTTTACTATCCCTTATGTGGGGTAATCAGTGAATTTTCGTAATTATATTCCGATCCGTCACATTACAGTCGAGGGATAATCACCTCCCTGCTATTCAAGGGTATCAGGTACGGCCGATCACGGGACGACGATAAAACTACAGTTTCAAGTAATTTCGGAATAAACGTTTACGTCATCACTCCAACCACGTGATAGGTTAGGTAGTTCTATTTGTACACCGATTCTATTGTGTATATCTATATTGATTCAGGTCCGTTGCGTGGGGGTCTTCGGTCTCCTCCGGGTTTTATGTGCAGCCGTAACACCGATTCGAATCACCTAACGTCAAACACGCGACTAACCGATGTCTAATAGATTCGAAAGAAATTCACTTCAACAACTATTCAAAATTAAAGGCTGTGAAATCGCTGCTTTTAGTACTCTTTACAAACGTCTATTTGTAACAGACTCAATTTACACCCAGTTATCACAATGTCTTCGGCTCCCTCTTTGTTACTTTGATCACTTTGACCATTGGTCAACTCGGACCTCCGCGACCTGACCACTTCCAAAAATCGTTTCCGTTCCTTATGTCTGCCTTTTAAAACCTTCGGAGTATCCATTCAAAGGAAAAATAATTGTTGCAGTAGAAAGTAGGGAATACCTCTATCGGAGACGAGGATCTTTCGGAAAAATGACAAAAACTAAGATTCACTGGTTCAAATTGCAAAAAGTCTATCATTTAAACGGATCAATTCTTCATTCTCAGTAGTTCGTTGGATTCTGTTTTACTCGATGCGTTCAGGGTGGTCATTTTTTCAATTTTCGATTAGCTTATCGTTGGGTGAAGGTTCTTTTTCTTCTGGATAACAACAGTCAAACTTGAAACGCGTCAAATACCAAGCTAAGAGGGCATATCTACCTGGTTCCTTAATATATTATCTTGCTAAGACAAGAAAAAAAAAAGAAAAAGAAAGAAAAAGAGAAGGAAAAAATCTGGCCAAGTCAGGTCAGGATTCCCCTTTCCAATTCCCACCAGGACTTCCAGCAGGATCGCTGCTGCGTTTGAAACCGATTGTCTTTGTCGAGTCCCGGGTTAGATTATCCTTAATACTTCCACTCGGTTCTCTGCGGAACACGGTTTTAGCACTTATTGCAGGTTTCAAGGATTTTCCTCAGCAGCTTAAGGTTTGGTTAGTCGAGGTTTTCGGAATGCTCTTAAGAGTCCAGTGATCCATTCGTTTCTCGGTCTCATTCCCCCGAACGTTAGTCTTCCGAGATCCTTTATCAAGCCAGTTCTTGGACGTCTTCGAGTCTCGCTGAAACAGTCGTTTAAATTTCTCAAATATTTTCGTACGATGTCTTTGGGACCCTGACTTTTTGCTTCTTTCGGGGAAACCATTCCAAGCTCCAAAATTCATTAATAATAAACTTTGGCTGGGCAGTTTTGGTTCTACTTTACCGAATGTGTATATTCATTGAAGCGTTTTAATTGATATATACCGGTAAATTCGATTCCTGGCATCGGACTAAAATAGCCGAGCGTTTTTAGCCCGTTACCCAGAATACCTATAGATTATTGTACTAACTAGGATGGGGTGTGTGGAGAGTAAGAACATTTCACGAATCTCATCTCTCCACGTTAAATAATCGAATAGATTAATATAACGTTTGGAAGACGGATATACGAGGAACTCAAAGAATCATCGATCGAATAAATAGCCGCGATACTTGAATCTTTTTTTTTTTCACCTCAACTTGATGAAAGATCAGTTTTTTTTTCCTTCAAATTTTTACCAGTGTATCAATTAGCGTGCAGCTTAGGCACGTTGATAGTTTTTTTTTTAGAAAGCTCCTGGACTCTATTTCAGATTCACTGTATACTCACTTAATAAATTTATTGAAATTGATATACGACCGTATATTACGATAGACGAAGTTATACGATCGAATAAACCGTCTGCGAAGATCATTAAAGTGTTTTTTTTTTCACTCCTCTCCGATCGGAGGTTCTTGCAAAATTTTTATACCACATTTTTTTCATGTCTTAAATTTTTATTTTTTTTTCTTACCGCTCTCGTCGTTCGTATCCTTGGTCAATTTTTCTACCAGATGGGCGATTCGTTTTTTCAGTTTCGACACGTCCTTGATCGGCTCCAGTTCGTTGAGTGTCTTCAACATTTCATTGTCGTACTTTTTTGATTTCGAACGAAGAGCCGCAGAGACGGCAACATCGGCTATCTCCTCCCAATCCTGCGGGAAAATTTTTATACACGCACGTAACTGCGGATCAAAGACATTCGGATTCGTTTATTAGTATCTGGATGAAAATAATAAATTTTCTTCAACAGGGTTTACGTTACCGGTTACGCAATCTGTGTAAACAAATATGATTCGTAGAGAAAATATATGTGTGTAACCTTTCCTCTATTAAATAGGTATTTTACGACGGCTATAATATCGGCTCAAACCGCGAGTTGAAAAAATGAAGAGAATCATATACATAAAAAAAAAAAAGTAAGGAACTCAGTTTCTCGATCGTTGGATAAATAAATAATCTTCTAAAAGAAAGGTTTAGATGATATTTATTTCTCCTAATTGGAAATATTATCAGTGCAACCAGATGCTCGTGGAAATGTGATTGTTTATCGTTTTTATTCGCGGAATAAATCCGAGTGAAAATAATCAAAAAATGTCTGTTCATGAAGATAGAATCGATAAATACTCTCAAAGTGTTTGGACGTATTTCTTCTATCGCTCTCTCTTTTTTTTCTCACTAAGCGAGTGTTTGAAAATTTGTTTGAATTATCAGGAGTGATTCATTTCTTACGAAGAAAAAGACGCGTTTATTGTTTAAATTTAAATTGCCGTTGAAAAATCAATTCGCGAATTAGCCAATAATATTTGCAAACCGTTTTTTGAAATCAAATTCTCGGCGTCAGGTTCTATGGCCCGTCGTACGTCATTAGTTAAACATAAATAATTCAATGTTTACAATTCTGACGTTATTTTCTGTCTGCTAAAACGTAGTCGATATATCAATGAAGAGACACCGTCGATCGTCATCGGGTTAAACGCGTCTGTGATCAAAGTCTGAAAATAGGCGTGGGAGAAGTGTGTCTATTCCTCTTACTCTCCAATCTCCATTCTAACATAGTTTCAACGAACGTTGCGAAATTATTGGCAAAAATTAGCGTCTCCCAACTTTCGTATCCTTGCATAGATATTCGATGAGTACTCGAGTTGGGGTATTTTTAGGGCGACGGAGGGATAGGCAAAGAAATATGGGACGAAGGAGGCAAGGTAAAGGCGAAGGAAAAATGACGGCAGAGGCTAGGAGTAAAAACAGAGATTAAATCGGGCCAGCAATTTGCGTCGAAGGATGTCGGCTGACTTCAAACGAACAGACCTACTGTACCTACCTACCTACGTCAATGATTTCTAAGATAACGCGTATGGAAAGACCGGTAGTTTACTCGGAGCCGTTGATAACGCTGTTATCACAACCTGCGATTATCTAAGGCTAGATGTTTAATTGCCCATGACCCATTGAACGATACGGAATCAGTTTATTTCTCTTCCTTTTTTCTTTTCCTATGTAGCTGCTCTACAAAAAAAAATTGTCTTGAAAAAATCTTGCTTAACATAAGACCCGGTAACGTAATAAGTTGTGTGAAATAAAATATAGAGAAAAGTGAACTTAAACTTGCACTTAATATTGAAGTATAATTAAGATGTAAATATTTCTTATGTTTAACGTACAATATCGTTGTGCAGCTGCGGTTTGAATCCAATGGCCGACTCAACAAGCGCGTATTTATCCTCGCTTATATTAGTTTCGAGTAATAAAAGTAAGAATGAAATAGCTTTTCGCAAGTTTTGCTCACATCGTAATTGTTCCTGAAATTATAATTACCAAATGAATAAAAAAGAAGAAGAAGAAATTACACTCTCGTCAAATACATAGGTAAACCTGTATACATTTCTCTCTCTCTCTCTCTTTTTCTTTATGAACACTTTACTTCTCGTTGGAATAATAATTACGGGTTTAAATCTTCCAAGTTAACTATAATTCATGTTTATACATACTCGGCTAGTGCTATTGAACGTAAATACCTTATGACTTAAAAACTTACAGCTAGCCATCAATTATAGACACAATCGTGGTCTGCTTTACATTTACCTAAACTGTTTTTCTTTTTCATGAAAAAAAAAAGTTGAATCATATCTTAGAACAATTTAAACCGATGAATTATTGCGAGTCTATATATACTCACGAGTTGTGCCTCCTTTAATTCGTCAAACAGCGAAAACATCATGTCGAAAGTATCGTCCAATAAAAACGTTAATGATTTCAAAGACCTGGTCGATCTCTCTTTGAAATTGTTAACCATTTTTTTCTCTATATTTCTCAATTGTGTTGCAAGAAGATCGAGATTTCCCTGTGTGAATGAAAAAATAATTAATGAATTGGGGTTTTTTTTTCGCACGAAATATTGTGATTCAAGAGGAATTATCAAACGGTGCAGTGTAACAGCGTGTATAAAGTATGAATGGAGAAGCGATGATACATGAGCTGTTTTTCTTTCAATGATTAGATAAATAGCGTGACAAAATACGGTACGTAAAGAATTCACGCACACGCAGTTGATTGAACCTGACTAAAAAAACGTATTATCTTCTATCTTCTGTCTTCTGTCCTCTATTTTCTATCTTCTGTCTTCTGTCTTCTGTCTTTTATCTTTTGTCTTCTATCTTCTGTCTTTGGTCTTCTGTCTCTGGTCTTCTATCTTTCACCTTCTGTCTTCCGTCTTCTATCTTCTGTCTACTGTCTTCTGTCTTCTATTTTCTATCTTCTGTCTCCTATCTTTTATCT
>JAFFZH010014619.1:33873-44710 GCA_018420115.1 Euura saliciscinereae
TTCTGTCTTCTGTCTTTGGTCTTCTGTCTCTGGTCTTCTATCTTTTATCTTCTATCTTCTGTCTTCGGTCTTCTATCTTCTATTTTCTATATTCTATTTTCTATCTTCTATCTACTGTCTTCTGTCTTCTTCGACTTCTTTCTTCTATCCTCTATCCTGTATCCTCTATCTGTCTATTATCTATCTATCTATCTTCTATCTATCTTCTATCTATGTAACTATTTATCTTCTGTCTTTTGTCCCTATCTTCTATCTTCTTCTTCTTATATATAAATGAACAAGTGGCACTAACGCCCAGCCCAAACCCCTTGATCTAGAAACTTGAAATTTGGACAACATGTTCCCTTCCCTTCATAAACACCCACTAAGAAGCGATTTTCCGAAATTCGTCCCCCAAGCAGGTTAAAAAGGGTATATCATGTTTTCACGGATTCATCGATATCTCCTCGGCCCGATGAGATATCAACTTCGACTTTGATTCAAACAGTTGTTCATTCGAATATCTAGAAAGTGGTTTGAGTCTTTTTTCAAATTCGACTCCTAAGGGGATGAAAATAGGTTAAACCAATTTGTGCCCGGCGGAGCATCTAGCAGTGTTATAACGATGATAACAACGGTTCGCACGTGTCAGTAGAGTGCAAATACCACCAAAGAAGATGTGGAGAGTGTTTTTTTTTTTTTTTTGCGTTTTATCAAATTTTATCAGCTAGTTGATTTACTGCCGGTTATTATAACCACTCAATTAACTACGAGACGCGTCCATATGTCTATTCAATACCGCGTTCCAATTGTGTTCATGGGCTGAGGTTCGATAACACTCAATATTAATAACGCTATATTATTGTGTAACACATTATTAACAAAGAATCTAGTTATAAATTACAATCTATATACACACAAATACAATTATATACTGGAATCTCGCATGTGTTTGTGAGCGATGATATATTTGTCCCGATAACAACAGAAGCTATTCTCTCATTAACGCAGTTTTGTTATAATATACACATACCGCCGCTGATAATGTAACGAGGGGAATAAAATAATAAAGCAAGAAAAAAAAAAAGAAGTAGAAACAACGCATAGACGAATATATTCATAAGTGTGACAAATGACATATTATAATAGGGAGATAGCCAGACGCTATATAATATTTTGACAATAGTGTGTTGATATCGAGAAGAAGAAGGGTCTCTCTCTCTCCCTCTTTTCCAATCTATAATCACGCTCGGTTATTCATCTCGCGGTCGTGATGCTTTATTTATTATCTTCTCACGTATATATGTTACATAATTTAGAGAATTTATTATATATATATATATTTATGCATGTAAGTTGCCATCGACGACCCATGTCTGATGACGGTCTAACAAAGTACATGTATAGTACGTATATATAGCCATTATAGACAGTATCCTGATAATACCATATACGCACCTTGATTCTTCTTACTTCCTGGCGGGACTTGAAGTGGAGGTCTATGTGAGCATTCAGTATTTGCAGCTGCATTGAACTCGTACAGATACATTGTTTATTTGAATAATGACTATTCACTCGTGATATTAACTGTCTGGCTACGAGTCCTACCGCCAGACTATCGTCCGATTGAAGACGATATCTGTTCGAGGATGTTGCCGAGACTACTGTCACTATCGTACCGGTATAAAAGAACTGTAATCCAATCGCTGTATTGTTACGAGCCGAATAAGCCTCGCCGATGTATTCTGCGGTGAGGAAGAATCATTTCTTTGTTTCTTATCATTCTTATCATCTCCTTCGATTCGTCTTTTTACGGGGTATACCGTAATTTTTTATTTTTATTTTTATATGTTTATTGAAGGTGAAAAAATTGTGCGCTTCATTTTCAAAATACAATAACTTTGTTAACCAAAATCGGTAAACGGGGTTTTCTGATATAAAACTTCAGTTTTCCTAAGAATTCTATCATTGTTGTCTAAGCTTATATAGAACGGTTATTAATTTCGACTTTTTGTTTTCAATAAAAACATGCAAAAACGATTGAAACGGTAATTTTCGCAAGCTCTATTCCCGTATGGCATGTAGAGGTCATAAATTGAAAAATAAATTTCGCCTCAGATTGAGTATGTATATACTTTCGAATCCTCTTCGCTGATTTAAATTCCTCCATTCATCGTGAAGTTATATTGAATTTTGAAGACGATATTACGCACTTTTTTTTTCGTTTTCTCAAATCGTTCGGGTACCTGGAAACAATTGGCTCAGATTCACCACCGGTTCTTCGGTCTTTACAATCATTGAAAAAGACGAGGTCCCCTCGGGTGGGCAGACCTTGGCTACCAGTCTTATCGGCACCTGTGCTCGTCTCCTGAGTACTCTCACTGCACCACAACTATTCTCGTAGCTAACGGTAACCACGATTTCAAGCGAGGCTGGTACAGCTTTGTAACTCATGTGGATCAACGACTCCACGAGCTGTCTATCACCTTAGAATGTATATATATTTTTTTATAGCGGATAATTTGTTTGACAGATGACTTTTTCACCACACAAAATTTTCTATAATGAAATTTGAACAGACTTACACAGGTTTGCTATTTCGTGGTAATCCGATGTGACTAAAAGAGGTTCGTGCACTTCAAAGGTCACTTGAACTTGATGCAACGGTGCGTAAGGCATCAGTTCAACGGAAACTCTGCACATTGAGTGTTTGTCCGTGTCTGTAGCCAATTCTTCGTTGTAATGACACGGTTCTAGGTGTGGCGATATCCACACGGACAGGCTAATCTCAGATTCGGCAGTTGCGTTCGTTAAAGAATTATCTAAAAGTGACATTGCCAACATGAAAAAGTACATTTTTGATCCGTATGAGATTAAATTGAACAGAAAAATTGATTAGCAAAGATCTATAAATTGGTAAAGGCCTTTATTTTGGTTTACTATTGAACTCTAACTAGTCTGCTCGATCCGCGATCTTGAATCTGAGGTGCTCGAATTCAGTTTTGTTCATCATATCTCGACGACTATTGATCCTATCGTCAGGAAGGTTATTATAAAAAATGAAGCTCATTAAATTCTCTACAAAAAAGGTTGAATACGTTTTTCTCGTATCTTTGATCATTTTTCTCCAATACACCAGTGAAGATGTACATAATTCTCACAAGGTTCTATACCGAGACAGTGACTTTCAGACCTGTATTACGCAAAAGCTATTGAAGGTACGAAAAAAGTGTATCGAACCTTTATTATAGAAAATTTAATGAACTTCATTTTCTATAATCACCTCCTTCGCGAAAGGATCAATAGTTGTCGAGATATGATGAAAAAACTGAATTCCAGCACCTCAGATTCAAGATCGCGGATCGAGCCGTTCAGTCTTTACTAATTAATTCGTCTATTCTCGCTAAATGGACTCGAATAATACAGTCTTGTGGATGTATTGTACTCCAATCGGTATTGGTGTCGTTTATTCACTTGAATTACCTGACTTCTTCTGTAACATTTTTCTGTACCTCGCGATATCCGAATCGGCACTTTCGTAATTAAAATCTTTCGTCGATACCGGCGGTGCGACAAACAGGGAAGGCTCAGTATCCAAGAAGCAACCCTCCAACGAACCTTCGTCCGAGAGTATGACTATCACACCGTCAAGGTACTAAAACAAAATTCATTCTCCCATTCGATTAATTAATCCTAATTAACGCTAAACTAGAAACGGTTCAGTGATATCACGCTGATACTGATATACAATCTCACTCGGTCGACCACTGTCGACACTTTGTTGTCCTAGTCGGTACGTCGGTTCTTATCAATTCTAGGTATTACACTATCTGCGGCTTGACCACTGTCGTTAACTGTATTTGTCGTCGTGTTTGCGCTCCCTTTTTCCTAATGCTTCGAACATAATTCACTTTTTCAATATCTACACAATATATTGTATTCTTGAATCCGAACCTGAAAATTTCCCCGGTTCAAGGCGACCGGAGAGAATGACAATTGGGCTGACCATCTCAACGTGGTTCCTTCGTAGACCATTAAAGTATTTGTCTCAGTGACCGTCATGACCATTAAAACGCCGTCGGGTTCTAGACAAACAAAAAAGTCGGTAAAAATCCTCAATCTAACGACCCCCTGTCGAGTTTATATACGTTATTATTTCATAAATTAGTTGATCCTTTTTATCACCGATTACGTAAGCGTGGAAACAAAGAACCGTGTAGTCTAAACGCTTCGTGTACTTCAATGACAGATTGTCTTTTAAACAGTAGAGATTTTTTTCACCAAGCACTATTATGGCCAACTCAACGCTGCTCAAGGTGGCGATTTTTATGTCGAGTATCGCTTCGCCGATGTTGTACTTCCAGTCTGGGTAAAGAAGATTCAATTTACCCATTTCTGATTGCTTCTCTTTGTTCTTGTCAAACTCAGCGATGTGCTGGTACCTGCGAGATCGGAAATTTTATCCGTTTCTGTTTTGTTTTTTTTTGTATAAAAATGACGGAAGTCATGGAAAAGTTGTAAAAAAAATATCAAAAAATTTTATGAGGATACAAAACAAGACGGAATGAAAGATTCCCAGCGATTTTTTTCCCTCCTCGCCCGGAAATCTTGATCAATGAAAATAGTAGCAAAACTTGTATAAATTATATAAATAAAAAAGTATTCTCAAAAATCATTTTCATTTTCTCTCATCATTGATTCAGAGAATTATTTATAACATGCTTGAATTCTAGTCGGAAGAAAATTATAATTTGGTTAGAAAAATTCAGGGATTTTTTTTATACTCCTCATAGGGGGCATCATGTATTATAGTCGTGAGATATTTTGATCGTAGAGGGTAACGACGAACCTGTAGCATTCCAAAACCCAGCCAGAATTTAGTGTGACAAAGGCGTCATTTTTGGCAACGTACATGAGAGGATTTGGCAACAAATAATTTGTCAGGTTATAACTGAACGTGAAGGTTTCTTGTTCGTAGAACAACAAGGTGCCGTCGATGCATTGGACGCAAAGAAAGTCCCTCCCTTTGACACCGCCGAAGGGTCCGATAGTCAGAGTAGCACCGAGTCGTTTCAGACTGTGTTCATAGGCGATGTTTAAAAGGCATTTGTTATCATCTGAAAGGATTATTACCGTTGAGAATGATGAAAAAACAAAACTAAAAAGAGAATAATGATAATTGCGTAAAATATTATCGAGCTGCTAACGTTAAGAACAAATATAAAAATTGTGAAAAAAGTATCTCTCATCGGGTCACATCTTGATGAAAAGTTATATTTGTCAATCACGTATTGTTTGCACAAGGTACAACAAACATAATTTATGAGATTCTCTTGTTGATTGTTAAACAAATGTCAAGACTACCAATAACGAACATACATATCTGTATCGTTAAAAGCTTCGTGCAGCTGCGCGCATGTTAACGGGGCAACTTGAAGTGCTTAAATATTGTTGACCCTAAAAGATGTCATGGACGGTGAAAGCGCTGTGTAAACTCTAACACTGACGTCAGGCCAAATCCTTTTCCACGTCGAACAATCTCTGCTGACTAATTGTTCTGTATACTGACTCCTGTATTCCCTTCGTTATCCTTCATCTATCGATATCTTTTTCTTTTTTTCAATCTTGAAGCCGTTCAGAAGTATGATTCGACTAACCGTTATCCGTCTCATCGGCACCGATCGATAATGTGTAAACGATCAAATTCCTCGGTGACAATATCGCCAATTGAAGATCCTGGGATCCACTGAAAATATCAAGTTTTCGTAGAATGTGGGAATTATCCATAGAAAAAATCAACTCAATTCAAACAACATGTTCCCAAAGTGCCTATGTTACCCCCTTTCCATCACAGTCAGATAAAGAAGGATTGGCGCATGCGCACGTCGGTAATGATTTACTTCCCATCCTTTCGCGCATGCGCACTTTGAATAGCCGGTGCCCGAACACTACCGTTGATTCTCTCACGAATTGCGATATTTCTACCATTTCGCTTTTCTTTTTAACTAGTATTTGTTCTGTTACTACTCTTAATTGGATTTTAACAGACTACGATACAGTCTGAAGTTGGTCAGCGTTAAGAAACAAGCTTTCAGTCAGTTAGGAGCCAATCCCGATTGTCTGAAAGCTAATTTATCAACTTCAGACTGTGTGATCGTTAGGAATTCACCCTGTATAGACGAGTGAGTGAAATAATTAGGTCAATTGATTACTCACGACACAAATTTCCCGACGTTCAAATCGATGATGGGGTTGTCTAGCAACGAATCGAGTATCAAATCCGTCGACTTGTATCCACTCAGTGTCTTCCCATCTTCTATCCATTTCGAGGATGGTCTATAAATTCTTATGCACCCTTTGTGGCTACCGACGATGATAAAGTTTTTATTATCGCCGTTTAACAACGGGGATACCACCAAACTGTTATTATCAAACGACTCGTTTTCACCACACTCAGTTTTCCACCATTCTCTCGTTTTGAATAACGACATACTACGAAATACCCGCCACTTGGTAATACGAACCACAAATTTCTACCTCGCCGCAACGTTGCTATGGCATCATGCTCACAACATGGTTAAAATCTTTATCACATACGTCAATGACCTGGTTTTCGCTTTTGTTGTTCTTGGAATTGAATCAAGTTAATTGAAAAGAATCAATTAATCGAGGTATGGCCGATAAATTATAAGAAGAATGCTAAAAACAATTTTTTAGCGTTTCCTAAATTCAAACAAAGCGCCCAGCCTTACCGTCGCGTGTTGCGTGTTGCGTGTCGTCAGGCGCTCGGCGATCATCGCGCCATCTACGGCCGCAGTGTCTGACTACGCCCATGTGTCATAATAAGCGACGACGTTTCGACCGTCCGCTGTGATCTCCGGTATTCGGGAATCTTTTTCAACATCAGGGATAATTCAAAATCGACATGGAGCCGCAGGATATTTATTACAACAAGGCTGAGTACGTCGAAACGGTAAGTGACAATGGTAAATTTACGATTTACAATATTTTACACTACATAACCTAAGAGCTAACCTAAGTCTGACTTATATTCCAACGTCTCAAGGCTTCTGGTAACAAAGTGAGCAGACAGACGGTGCTCTGCGGCTCTCAGAACATCGTACTTCACGGCAAAGTTATCGTACAGTCGGACGCTATCATTCGTGGCGATTTGGCCAATGTTAGGACTGGCCGTTACTGCATCATAAGCAAGAACGTAGTAATTCGACCTCCGTTCAAGAAATTCAGCAAAGGGTGAGCGGCTTTACCTTCATAAAATCAGTTGAAAAACTTTTGGTACGAACCTCCACAGCGTCGCCTTCTTTCCTCTTCAAATGGGAGATCACGTGTTCGTCGGGGAAAGGGCTGTGGTGAATGCCGCGGTCGTTGGTTCCTACGTTCACATCGGGAAGGACGCTCTGATCGTGAGTTTCTTCCCTTTTTTATAGTAAAATTATACAAAACGTGATCTAATTATGATTCGGTGACTACAAAGGCAATTTTTTTATCCTTTTGAACCTGTGTTTCAGGGGAGGCGATGCATCTTGAAGGACTGCTGCTTCATAGAGGACGGAGCTGTCGTGCCGCCGGAGACGGTCGTTCCTTCGTTTACTAGATTTGCTGGTAATCCTGCAACTTGCGTTGAGGATTTGCCGGAGTGTACCTTGGACCTGATGCTCGACTACACTAAGAATTATTACCAGCATTTCCTGCCGGCTAGAATCTGAGGATTTTTGTCGATGGGTGGAAGAGACCGAACCAGTAATATAAAAAATGTATTTTTTTTCTTTTATGTTGAAGATTCTTGATCAGATTCTTCATTGAATATGAACACGGAGTAGGTAATGCTACATCGCATCTTTTATATAGCTTTGATATTAATTTATTGTTTATAATACAGAATATATTTGTACGTACCTAAGGGGTGTGAGAGAAAATAATTGAAAAGGTGATTATTACACATTAACCAATCTTCTATCAAATATCGGTCTTGATCTGGTGGTTGAAATCTTACCGCTAATACACGCCCTAGAAAATGTGATTGAAATCCTCGTCTAAGTTCCTATTGCCTTACTTTGGCCCCCAAATGGCTTCTGAGAGGAAAACGAGTAGGGCAGCCACGTAGTCGAACGTAGAACCTGCAGCAGGGATAAGTTCCTCAGGAATGGTGATCGCATAGGTGAATTACCTTGTTGAGTCACGGCCCCGATCACGATGAGGAGATTACCTGTCCAAAAATCATAGATTCGTTCGTTTGACGAAGTGATTTTGTGTGATTTTTTGTTATCTTGATTTTAGAGCAAAATTGCATTCGAATTTTTTCCTTAAGGCATAAAAGGCATGATACTTTCTCCCTTTTTTATCGTCTCGTTCACATACTCACCGCTAAACATGACTTGAGTGGCGTCCTCCGCAGATCTTTTCTACGGACAGAAGTGATATGCGTGGAATTTAAAGAAACTCCTTTTCCGCCCCTCCAGTATCCAAGATCTTCGACGATGAGCTCTCCCACGTTACTTGGTTTATAGATCGAAATCAATCTGGCGAATTCCGTGTCAATTAGTTGCCCGATTTCCACCGCGCTGTCGGGTAACACTGCTAAGTTCTTGAACAAATCGTAGATCCACATTTCGGGAGACGTCTTCGAATCTGCAACAGCATTGGGTTCCCTCAAATCTTGGAGCAAGAGCCACTTTGACGGCCCCCTGACCATGCCGGCGGAGTTGACCTACAACGATAGCGTCAATATTTTGTAAAGGATTATCGAAAGTGCGAAACATTGAGATGCAGAATGCTGATAAGACAGAAATGAGACTTCAACGGCTTGATTCGTTCTGCCACCTGTCCATTCGATTTCTTATCAACAGTCACTTGAACGTCATTTAATTTGTTTGATTATGATCAGAGTAGCAGCTAACCGTCTCTGTTTGGACATCAATCGTTTCAATAACGAACAGCACATGTTCGATTCCCGTTCATAAATCGGTAACTCATTCAAATTGCAAAGTTTTGATCGAAGATATATGATGGTTTTTCGAAAACTTTCTAGTGTTTTTACTATTAGAACTGACCATCGGTAGTCAATTTCGAGTTTATCCAAACTGCATGCATTATTTTGTTTGAAAATTTTACGGCGGTAACTTGAAAATGAATCTCACCCTGTGCAAAATATCAACAGCATCTGGACAGCTCAGTTGAAGCAAGTAGTACCTAACTTCGATGGTGATCCAAATCGCGAGAAAATATTTCACCATCCAATTCCTGCAGGGGATCTTTGACGTTGATCAAGATTCCCCTTCGTGACGCAAGCTTCCTCAGGAATATCATCCGCGGAAACATAACGTACCGGATTCCGCATTGCAGTAAACTTCCGTGTTCGGTTCCAAATCGCCATGAGCATCATCTACGTACCTTTGACCATACACAAAAAAGCAGCAACTGACGATGGACTCCGCCCGATGCCATCTGGCGCCATTGCGTCTAAAGCAGACCGCGTCATGACTCTGCCATCAATTATTATCGCTGCCCAAATACGTGGCCACATTATCGGCAGGATGAGGGTGAAAATTATTATCCACATGTCTCCTACAACCCTTTGTGACAGCAAATCCGCAAAGATCCCATCGTATATAAACCTCGCTTCATCCCCATTTGATATTCATAGGCGCTTATACTCGCTCTGTCTTGCAGTTTATACCCTACGCCGCGATTACGATGCTAATCAGTGCACTCTCTGATGATAGCCTTGCCTAATCAGGGAGAAGTATTGGAAAACGTTTTGTACTCTGTACGATGCTTCTACCACTTGACTAATGTTAGCGATCGAATGTTTTCTACTGTGAATCGAAGGTTACAGAAGTAGTTAGGCAGCATGGAAATGAATAATAAAGATTACTCAACGCTAAAACCGTCGTCTGCTATATTATTTCACGCTCTCCGCCCAGCGCAGTAATCGACCGCTTCGCGCACTTTCCGCGGTGCGCGAAATCGAACTTCCCATGCAAGTGTTGCAAAAAGGGAGTTTCGTTGCTTGGCGAATATTATTATTGTGTTCGCAATTATCACAATGGATTTCTTCGATTTAGTTTGTTTATTCAGGTATTCATTCTTCGTCGTATCAGTCATCGGATGGTTCGAATGAATATTGTCAGAATAAATGACACACTGCAGTCGTAGAATTGAGTAAAGTCTGGATAGTATGCAAAAATATGCAGTAGGGTTAAGGATACTTCTCCGTGTAGAAATATTTTATGCTAAAATAATCGTAACAACCCTGGATTGAACTAATGTTGAAATCGGATCTTTTAGTCAACTTTGATTTCAATTTATTATTGAGATTACACAACAGAATAAGTATCTACTGTCTATGGGGTATGGGGAAGGGAATTAGAATAGAAATCTGGGCCATTTCGTCCATTGAATTCGACGCTCTTGGTCGTTGGAAAATAAATTGAAACAGAGTCAACTTCTGAGGACTGCTGTGAAAAAAAATGTATTGTGCTTGAAATATAACCGTAGACACACAGCCTAGTGAGCGTAGTTCATATCCTTGAGAATCCGTGATACCTTACGTCGGCGCCAAATGGCTTCTGATAGGAGAACGAGTAGAGCAACCAGAGAGCCCCAACCAAGAATGGCGAATGCTGCAAAGCAGTCTACGAGACCAACGCTTACGAAGTTTGTGTGCCCTTGGCACGACGGTTTTGTAGTGTACAATCGCTTCATGATCCGATTTCGCAGTCCACTTTCGCGTAATTTGAGAACGCTGGGAAAATAGTTTAACGCGTTTCAATCAAGTTGTATGAGGATATTTTTTTTTACCATTTCGAACGCTTACCCGACTTTTATTATCTCGAGG